>VWZW01007434.1:440760-486115 GCA_013397115.1 Edolisoma coerulescens
CGCTGCCCGCGCCCCCCGCGCCCGAGGGACGGAGGGATGGAGGGATGGAGGGAGGGACGGAGCGGGAGGATCCTCCCGCGGGGCGGCCCCGGGCGGGGCCAGGCGGCTCCGGGCTCCGCGCGCACTCGGGGACACGCGCGCGCTCACGGGGACACGCGCGCGCACACGCGCGGAGCAGTCCGAGCGCGCTGGGACAGGGACAGGGACAGGGACAGGGACGGGGACAGGGACAGGGACAGGGACGGGGACAGTGGCAGTGCCCGGGAACAGCTGCCCAGGGAGGCCGTGGAGTGTCCCTCTCTGGGGACATCCCAAACCCACCTGGACGCGTGCCCGTGTCACCCGCTCCAGGTGGCGGCAGGGGGTTTAGTCTGGACGCTCTCCAGAGGTCCCTTCCAACCCCAGCCACCCCGGGATTCTGCGATTCCGCGATTCTGTGACAGGGACAGACGGACAGGGACAGCGACTGGGGCAGGGAGAGCGGCAGAGCTGCCCCTGTCCCCGTCCCTCCAGCCCCCGCGGGTCTCTCCCCGCAGCCCCTCCTCGGGCGGGAGAAGCTTTTCCCCCCGGGCCCTCCAGCCCCGCAGCTCCTGATTTTTGACCTCCCGGCGGCGCGGGGCTTTGGAGGGATGCCCTGTGCGGGGCAGCCCCGTCCTGGGCTGGCTGGCGTGGGACAGGGCGAGGGTGCAGAGGGTCTGCAGGCTGAGGGACACCCCTGGGGACGAGAGGGAGGGAAGGAAGCACTTTCAGCAGTGTCTTTGCTGCCCTGCAGCCAAGTAAGGGACAGGAGATGTGTCCCCTCAGTGCCCCTAAGCGTGGCAGGAGCCTCAGCAAGGGGACAGCAGCGCTGGGGCCAGGTGTCCACAAAGTGATGAATCCTCGAGGCCAACTCTGAACTCTCGGTCACAGGGATCACAACATCCCCTGGCCTTGGCTGGGCCACCAGACCACCTTCCCCCGGTGACTTGGTGATCCCAAACAATTTTTTTAATCTGGTTTTTGAGGGTTCCGTGAAACTCGGAGTGCTTCACTCTAAAGCAAACATATGGGTCCTGAGCTGCTCTGAAAAAAGAAAACACCACCAGAGGAGAATGGCTCCCACCTAGCAACAGAACTAAAATTGCATAGCTGAGATCCAAAACTGAAATAATTTAGATTTGTTTACTTTGTATTCCTCTCCAGCCTGCCTAACTATTGTTGCAGAAATTAACTCCTCGGAGCGGTGGCAGCACATGCTGGAGTGCAGTGGAAAGAAAAGCATCCACATTATATCTCCCAGTCAGCCTCAAATGGATCCTGGAAAGAGCTGCCTCCTGTTTACACTGCAATCGAGGCTGTGCAGCAGTTCCCAGTGCTGAGGTTCCCAGGCAGGATTCCAGTTAGAGCCCCACTTTGCATTTATCCCAGCATGTTTTGGGAGGTCAGAGCCCCACTTTGTGTTTCTCAGGCATGTTTTGTGTTGTTGGAGCCCCACTTTGCATTTATCCCAGCATGTTTTGGGTTGTTGGAGCCCCCCCTTTGTGCTTCTCAGACATGTTCTGGGTTCACCAGGGACAATTTGTGCCCAAAATCAACCCTGTTGATTTCTTGTTTGTTTACCCGAGAGAAGCCCTTCCCTGGGAGCTGCCCCGAGGCAGCAGCAGGAGCTGGCTCCCAGAGGTGCCTCCCACATCCCAGGTCTCTGGGCAATCCTTTTCCTCACGAACCCAGGGGGGAATGCCCTGAGCTCTGATGTGTGAGATGTGTTCAGCCCACACTGTGCTTGCTTGTTCTCTCATTGCAGTGCCCGTATTTACATGAATTTATTGGTAAAATCTGTTGGAGTACCTTGGGAATAAAAGGTAGGCTGGGTAACAGAAATGAAGCAACAACAGTCTGTCCTTGTCACGTAGCACATTAACATTACCAGTGGTGGCAGGGGCCTCCACACGGGAATTTGAAGTCTTCACTCTTGTTCCACAACACGGAATTCCAGTTGGATATAAGGCGTGACCGTTACACAAATTGCAGTTTATATAACACTGTTAAGCTGATAGCTAAAACCTCGTCTGATATCAGGGCATCCTGACTGAATTTGGGGATGTAAAACACCTCCTTCCCACTCTGCATCCTTCCAGAATTCTGGTTTGAGTTTGGAAGCAGCCACAAGATCAGAACAAGTGTATTCAAGTGTGTAGGAAAATGTGGAATTTAAAAAAAAAAAACCACCCTGTAAGTTTTTTCAGTTCCTTGGTCAAGTTCTGAGAAATTTTATCGCTGTTGTCTCAGGACTTTAACCAGACCCTGTCCAGTCTAAGGCACCACAGAATATTTTTATAAGTTTTTCCCTCTCTTTAACAGCATGTGACCAAACCAGCACTGAATTCTATGTAAGTGAGGAGGTAAAATTAATTTTTTAATTTAAAAAATGGGAAGACCCAAGTACTTTTGCTGGAACACCACAACACATAAGAAAGCAAATACAAATTATCCTCCCAATGAAAAGAGCGCCGTGATCACAGCGACTTTAAACATCACATTTTAAAAAGCTCTTTTTGGCTTAAGTGCTGTCTTTATTTATGTCCCCAGACCCATAAACACAGTCCCTGTCAGAGCTTGATCTAAGAGACGGGACTATCACGGTTATTCACCATTTATTGCTTGAAAAACTAAACAAGGCATCAGTCTCAGAGGCTGAGGTTTAAGCAACAAGTCTCTGTAACAGAAGAAAAGGTCCCGAGTTTCAAAGTTAGATGGCAATTTGTAACTTTCTGGTCCAATAAGCAATTAACACGAGGCTTTGTTTTGACTTTATAACTGATCACTTTTGGTATTTTTTACTGCATTGCAGCTGTTTCTTGACCAATACTTTGTTAACTCACGTATGCACATATACTTCCATCATAACATCTAATGTCTTAACTTAAACTATAAAATCACATTGCTGTCCTTAAAAACTCTTCACTATATCACTCAACGCACACTTCTGCTTATAACTATAGAAACATAGGTTTATAATTCTTCTGCTTAAGGTCTGTATACTTTTATCATTACATTAACCCAAGCTCTTTCCAGGGCTGTAAATTGAACTCATTAGTGCCTGGGGAAGTTTCTACTCCTCTGCTTCCCACAAGTCCCCTTTTCACTAAAAATGCCCCCCATGAGCTGGGGGGCCTTCTCTCCACCCCAACACTCAGCTAAGAGGCACAAATAACCCACGGCTCAAGCACAACCCCCTGCAAACCTATCTCAGCCAGAGACCTGCTGCGTTTTTTCCCCACTCTAGGATACACTGGAGACTTTTGGGAAAGAAACACCCCCTCCTGTGTATACACAGAGAATCCTGGCACATCCTCCATCCGAGGAGGGGCTTCTGGCAATTCCTGCTTAGCCACACTCACAGGAACCTGGAAAGTTCCATGAAATGAGCGTGAGCCTCCAGCCTCTGACCAAGGGCAGTGCTTCTGCTCCGAGAAGCTCTTTCCTTATTTCCTGTTTACAGGAGAAGTAAACCCCCAAAAACCAACAACCTTTTAGCAGATAATGAGGAGGGGAGAAGAATTCATTCCATATTTTTATTCCACTGCCCTGTTTTCCCAGTGCACGTTTCTCTTTTCTGCCATTCCTTACCATTAATTATGAGTAAGCTGGTGGGGTAAATTCATGACTGTCCCAAATCTCTGCCAGCATCATTTCAATGTGTCCTGACTCATTTTTCTCCTTCCCCACTTATTTCGAAAGAGTGACTTAAATGTCAGCAAGAGAGTATTTCACCTTATTAACTTTATTCACCTTGGTCCTGGCATTGTAGACCCTTTTCCACTCATCCACAGATGTGGGACAGTAAAGAAAAAATGCTCCACTGCTTAAGAACTACTAGAAGTTTGCTCACAAGGGTGAATGTCTCAATTTAAACATGTGCAATATATGCTCTGGTAGCTCATATCATCATTTACATAGCACCTGGCAAAATTAAACCCACAGACAGCTGCAGTTTTGGGGTTTAAATCCCTGCATTCTAAGGATCATGGAAACTGTGTTTACTCCGTGAGTTTTTTGTCTCTCCCTTGGCGTTTGCATGATCTGTTTTATATATCCACACACAGAAAAAAAAGTGATAAAAACAAGAGAAGGGATTTTGAGTCTGTGTATAGATAAAGTGGTTTAAATTTATGTGTGTGTCAGCACATAACTGAAGGGATACTTAGAGTGTTTTAAGATCTGTGTATTACACACTTGCACGTGTATAAAATATAATCTATGTCTACATTATATATAAATCTGTCACTTCAGTCCTGTGAGCTGGATCTGAGAAGGAAAGGTGAGGGAAGGAGAGGGAAGTGGAGCTGCAGGGGGGCAAGGAGGAGTCAGGAATTATTTGGAGGGATAAGTTTTGGAAATATCCCATTCCTGTGGCTGCCACCCAAGGATCAAGGAGTCCCTGGGCTGGGTGCAGAGGTTGGTGTGTGGCAGGGAGGAAGGAGAAGGGTTTTATTCCTCGGAGGAAGACGAGGGAGTTTCATTTGCAATCCCATTTGCGGTGCAGCGTGAGGAGCCAGCTGCGCCTCTCCTGGTCCTCACTATTGATCAACAACCCTTCCCCAGGCCCCAGCAAGGCCACAGCTCAGCCTGGAGGTGCTTGCCCCAGCTCCAGCAGGAACAGACAGTGTGCCAGTGACTCCTGGTCCTTCCCTGGGGCTCCAATCGTGCTGTCCTGCTGGGACTGAAATTGAACGTTCCCTTCCCAGCTGAGCTCCGCTCCTCGGGGTGCCCATCCCATCGGCCCCAGGGTTTGCACCAAGCTCTTTAATATTCTGATGTCTGAGCCGAGTTCCTCACCTCGTACACGCCCTGTAATTGCAAAAGGAGTTCTACACGAACACAGTTCCAGTGTTACACGCAGTGAGGATGGGGAGAGGCCCTTTCAGGGTTAGCCAGGAGTGAACAAACAAATTGTTACCCTAAAAGCAGTGTGTGACTGGGGTATTCCTGTGTGGCTGCTGTAGCCCACACCCAGCACAAACTGCATTTCTGCCAGCACCCTGTGGGTGTTCCTGAGGTGCCTCTCCTCTGCAGAGCTCCCACTGATCCCGAGCTGCTCCGCTGCCTCTGCAAACCAACTCCCTGCACGTTGTGCCTTTTGCCCCTCACACCCTTAGTGATGCTGAAGACTTTGGTGTTAGCATTGTGTTGTGAGGTGAAAGGAGTCACCTTCCCTCTGCCCTCCATTCCTGCCCGTTTTGGGTTTGTTCTGGGCTTTTTTTTGGTCCTGGCTAATTCACATTCTGCCCACTCCATTGTGTTGCTGCATGAATGCTCCCTGCAGCGAGCTGATGAGAGCCCATAATTTGACCCACTGGAGGCACTTTTCTGCTGGAAACAGGACAGGATAATACATTTCAGCCAAAGCCCCTCTTTTCCCTCCTGTGCTGTGTCACAAAATTAGGGCTGGCATCGTCAATTGCTGAAATGTCCCTTTGGAAAAAGCCCTGTCATAACAAACTGAGATGCCTCGGAGCAGCTCTTCCCTCTCCAGCCTTGGCACTGATATCCTGTGACCCAAGGCAGGGGCAGGAGGAGATGATCAGCTCTGAAACCATGAAATTGTAACTGAGGAACCCATGGCCAGAATTCCTGGATCTCTTTTTCTGTGGTTCTTGAGTAGCTTGAAGTGCAATTGAAATATTCCCGTTGATGCAGGGCAGCTGCTGTAGCTGTGCAGTGTCTTTCAGGAATGAATGAAACGCTTGCCCAAGCCGAGAAGTTAATCAGCACAGTTGTTTTTATTGCTTTGGGTTACTTAAACCTTCCTTCACAGCACTAATTCCCGCTTCTCTCCTGCTCGTGTAATTTATACAAATCTGATTTTCTCACCGTGATAAATAAATTGTTTCTCACTCCTGGTTTTACTTGTTTGACCAAGGAGGAAAGAAGAATGGAGAGGTATTGCACCAAACATTGGAAAAAACCCCAAAGCAGCAGAGAAAGCTTCATTATTTTGTGCCTGTAAGTGGATGTGCTTACAAGCCTCCCTGATTATCCACATTAACAGCATTAAACCGTGCACAGAACTCAGGGCAAGGCAATCAGAGCAGCTCTGCGTGCCTGCCACGGGCCTGTGCCAGCCTGTGCTGCTGAGGGCACAGCTCCCGTGCCACCCCAGCCCACGGGGAGTGTCCCTTGGGCTGTGTTGGTGACAGCAGGGCAATGTTCAGCCTCCCAAATGGAGGGAATTCGCCCGTTTGATGGAACGTTTCAGTGCTACAAGCCAAAGCAACCTGAAAGGCACACATAATGATGGGAAATCAATCAGATCCTTGTCCTGAGCTGCAACACAGCCCAGGGACACTGAAATCCAACCTCTCTCTCTGGAGGAGTGCCATTAAAAATAAGGAGCTGCTGTTATCCCCCGTGGCAGGGAAGGGAATTCCCGGGGTCCTTGATGCAACACCAAAGTTTAACTGTGGGGCAGCCAAACAACCCAAATAAATCCATCCTCAGCAGCAGCAGTGAGGGCTTTCCCTTTGGGGAGTTTGGGTTAAATTGCTGGCACTGGACTCCAAAAATCTCTTTTTTTTTTCTCAGATCAGGTATTGCATTGAAAGCAAGCAGAGGCTAAAAATCTTCACGTGTTCTTCTGATATTTTATGCTCAGTATCCTCACCTGGTGTTCACTGCAGTGGATTTCAGCCTCAGTGGGGTTGGGTGTATTCTGAGAGCTGCTGATTAACGTGCACAAACACCCTGATCTTGTTTATGGTGGCATTGGCTCCTGCACAACGATTTTTACCAGCTTTATTAATTTTATGATAACCTTGCTGGGCCATCTCCAGGTGTGAACGTTTTAGGGGTGATTACTGATTAAAAATATCGACGGGAAGGAATGGAAGTGATGGCATTGTTAAGGTGCCCTGGCTAGCAGGTCCCCTTGTGAAAATCACCTGGGATTTCTGGGAGGAGGAAGCTTGGGGAGGCTATGCCAGGACAACAGGCCATGTTCCCATGTTTGTGTTTCCAGCTGGCTTGCAGAAATGGTCATTTTTAATGGTGTAATTAATAAAGGCTCCCACTAAAGTCAGGGGTGGGGGATCCACACTCACAACCGAGCATCATCTCTGGATCTCAGGGTGGCTGAAGCTGGGGACATCCCTGGGAATCCTCTGGTTCCAGGATGCTCAGGGTCACTTCCAGGCTGGCTTTCAGTATCTCCCAGGACAGGGGCACCTGTGCCAGCATTCGATGACTCTGCCAGTAAAAACATCTTTTCTTATGTTCAGAGTCAGATCCAGGTGAGAAGCCATCTTAAACCAGATTAAAAATGGGACAAAGGGTTTGTGCTGCAAAATCTTCTAAATATATAAAAAATTTCCTCTGTGCAACAGCAAAATGAGGTAAAAAACATTCAGTTTCTTCCTTTATTCAGCAGGAAAAGTGTGAGCTCCACAAGGGGTGACCTACATATGCACTTGCTTGTTTGTTGAGCTCAAAACCTTTGCTCACATCCCATACATCAGAAGCATTTAGGTTTGAAAAGACTTCTGAGATCACCAAGTCCTCCACGAGTCTCTTAAGTATCCACATTAATTGGTATTGAATCTCATTAATCTTGAATTGACAGGGGGGAAAAAAAAAAACCACAGAATTGTGGAGAGCATTTCTATTGGAAGACCAAAATTGAAATTAGGGCTCTGCCTGTCTTTTACAGAACAAGTGCCCTGTGCAAAATCTGACTTTTAGCAACCCGTAGAGTGCAGGGAAGTACCAGGAGCAGCAATTCCCCATCCCAGAGGCATTCCAAGACAAATCCAGAGCCTTGGAATGTGGACACGAGAGAGTCTGACGTCTTTTGGAAGTGGCACCAGGGAAACAATTCTGGGAGCAGCTCCCCCTCCCTGGCCCAGGGGCTTCTCAGAGCCTCGGGGCTGAGCTGGGGTAGCTGGGGTGATGTGATCCTGAGGGAAGCCCCCTCCTGTCACAGTCCACGGATTTTTCTGTATGTGCTGCACATCCCCAGTGCAGCCACAAACCAGGTCAAGGAGGGCTCGGAGGGTTGGGACATCTGCTAAAAAAAGCCCAGGTGCGAGAAACATCCTTCTGCCCTGCAGGAGGGGCTGCCAGAATATTGTGCATTGCTTTAAAACATCTCTTTAACACTTTAATTCCAGAGAAAAACCCCAATTGCAGGGAATCCACAGCAAATCTCACAGCCCTTCCATTTTTTGTAGGTTGTGGAGACAGCAATCTCAGTTCTCATGGTGAATGAGATCCCTACAAACACATAAAAAGGAAATCCAGACTGGCTGACAAGGAATTGGGTAAGAAAAGAAGAATTAACACATATAACAAAGAAATGCACTGTGTGCAGGAATGTGGCATGCATAGAAAAAGGGGAAAACACTTGCATCGTTTAATATTTCCTGATTTTAATAATTATAGTTGAAAAGTTTCCCAGGCAGGGTTGTGATATATAGAGCTCGTTGTAGTTTGCTGATTCTCCATCTGAAATGAAGGAAGAGAGAAAAATGATTGCTCAGATTCCTGCCTTTGCATATCCCTTCTCAAATCTATAATTTATTATCTGGTACCTGTGTATATTTTAGCCTTCATTTTTCAAAAAGATGTCCATAAATTAAACAAGAATTCGGCAATCACTGAAGATTTATTTTGTCACTAATGATGGTCTAGTAGTGATACAGGTAAAATTCTAAATGCAATTTCTCAGGGCTTGAATAAATTTGCTTTTTAGCTTGTTCTTTCTGGAAAAGTTAACAAGAAGCAGCCTGGCCATTTCCAGGAGAAAAATGTCCATATTTCCCCAAGGCTATAAAACAACAACCAAACCTTACAAATATTCCTTTGAATGGTCCATTCCTGCTCCAGAGCATGAATTTTGCGGGCCTGCTTCCATCTGGCTACTCAGGGGGTGTGATTTTCCTCACAGAGACCGGTCCTGCCTGATCTCCCTCCTCGGATTCTGCCTGTTCTGGTGTCGCAGTCTCTCCCCCTGTCGCAGCCCGGGATGGTGCCGCAGGCTGAGGAGCAGAACGCGTGCCCAGGGTCGCTGCTGTTCTCACGCCTGCCCCGAGGCAGAGGCTGTTTGTGATGTGGCCTTGTGAGCAGTCAAACATCATTTGCTGCCTGACTTTGCGATGCAAGGAGATAAACATGCCCGGGGTCGCGGTTCAGTTCGTGTCACAGCCCGCGTGCTCGCACGCAGCCCCCGGGGATGCTCTGGTGGCTTTTGTAGCAGCTCCTCCTTCGATCCATTTGGAAACATCATTCTTCACCCTCTTGGTCCCTCTTCGTCCTGGGGAAGATTTGGGGTGACCTCATTGCAGCCTCTCAGCACCTGAAGGGGCTCCAGGAGAGCTGGAGAGGGGCTTGGGACACGGGATGGAGGGACAGGACACAGGGAATGGCTTCCCACTGCCAGAGGGCAGGGATAGATGGGATGTTGGGAAGGAATTCCTCCCTGTGAGGGTGGGGAGGGGCTGGAATGGAATTCCCAGAGAAGCTGTGGCTTCCCCTGGATCCCTGGCAGCGTCCAAGGCCAGGCTGGGTGGGGCTTGGAGCAATCTGGGACAGTGGAAGGTGTCCCTGCCCACTCCATCATCTCCCAGGTCCCCTCCAACCCAAACCATCCCACAATCCTAAGGGAAGCTTGGTGTGCTGCCTCAAAACCCATTCCTTCCCTTTCCCAGTGAAATCCCCGCATGACTCCGGGGGTTTGTACCTGAATCACCTGCCAGCCACAACAGCCTGTGACTCCTGCAGCCCAGCCAGGCTGTTTTCATCCTCGGCAACGTGAGAAAGCAAAGCTTTGTGCTGACACCAAAATAAACCGGGTCTTGCTTGTGGCAGGACTGTGACTCTGGGTGCTGCAGCAACACAGGACTGAGTGTTCAGAGGTGGAAAAGGGACTTGTAACCCACCCCGAGCTCTGTGGGCATGGCAGCACTTTGCCCTTGTGTGAAATACCTGCGGAACAAACCCAGACGTGTCCCTTTCATCAAAAATGTCAAAAGGAATGTTTTCTCGCACAGAAGCACTCTCCAGCCACGTGCCACAGAGGTGAGATTTAATTCATGCCTTGCCAGCCTGCTGAAATTCCCATTGCAGGGGCAGAGGCTCCAAATACTCCATGGGGAATTTATTTTAGAGTGCTGAGATGTCAGAGGCATCGCAAGACATGAAGACAACGACAAAACTTTGCCATTTGCCACATAACCTCGGTAAAATGTGCCCTGCTGTCACCCTGCACTTGCTTAATTGGAAAGCCTTGGCTGTTTATAATGGGGTTATTTGCAGCAATGAATTGTGTTCAGAGACCTGCTAACAATGCTTCCAGAGAGGAGCTGAATCGACACCGAGCTGTAGTGAAATTAATAATAACCCTGAAAAATACGAAATACAGGGAGAGAACTGAACAAAGAGGTGCAGATGGCAATGTCATCCCTGTGCCACAGAGCCTGCAGCTCCCAAAAAGGCCTTGCTGAAAGCCAGAAATGCACCAGGCAGGGCCTGTTCTGGGTGCTTGGGGTGCCCCCTTTTTCTCTGCAGGAGGAGGCTGGGAGGTCAATCAGCAATCAGGCACCCCAATTAGCCAAGCAGCAGCCACAGGAGGTGCCCACAGCTTCAGGCTCAGCCTTCCCTTTGCTGCAGCCCTCAGCCAGGGGCACCCAGAGGGAACCACAGCTGCCCTGGCACATCTTGCTCCACCAGATCTTGCTCAGCCTTAAGCTGGGCTTGCCAGAAGAGAGACAAATCAAACTTCTTAACACACCCCCGAAGGTGTTTATCCAAAGCACCCACTGCAGGATGGTGTGTCACCTCAGAGAGTGACAAAAATTCAGGTGAACTGGGGAAGTCCTCGGGCCTGATTGACAGGAGCACCCTCAGCAGAGAGGCATTGACAGAAAGTGACATTTTATGATTTCTATTCTCTGTTACCTCTATTTTGCCTTAGCCACACTCAGAGCCCCCTGTTTGGGCACCACACAGGGAGTGGTTTTTCCAAATCCACCCTTAAAATAAACTTGACAAACATTAAAAGGTTTTCAGGTGATGAACAGCATTTCACTGAAAAAGAAATAGAGATTTTTAGTAGCATCACTGTTGTAACTTCAAGATCTTCACTGTTAGAAAGAAACCAGACATTCTTACAATGACTGAAAGTGTTAAAGGCTGTGCTGAGCATTAAAGGGGGTAACAGAGGTAAGAAGGGTCATTTAATTTTATTATGAGGATTCAAATGCACTGAGTGGAGTACACAAAATTCTCATTATCTTCAGTTTTCTGCTCCTGTGAATCCTTGAACAGAGTGGCTCTCCCCGTGCAGGCAGAAAAATCAGTGAAATATCCCATTGCTGCTGAACCATGTTATCACAACGATTTGGGGTGTTTTTTTCATTCCAGTTATCTCCATTTGAAGTGCCTGAGGGGAGGGAAGAGCTGCTGACAGGAGGAAAGGGTGGGAGGGAATGGTGCTGCAGATGGACACCACCAGAATTCGCTTCAGTCAATGACACTCCTTGAAGCTGAACTCCCAGTAGATTTGCATTCATTAAAACGTGTTTTATCTTCATGTCATAATTACTTGTTGTCATTTCAATTATGTCTTTTTGATGTGTTAGGATGGCAGCTGGGCCCTGTGCAGTGCCAGCTTTGTGACTTCGAAATCCAAACTTGTTATTTGGCTTTGCTGACTTCCTGTGGGGCTGTGTGTGCTCTCCCAGGCTGGGCACCCCCTAAATGGACAGCTCTGGGGTGTGCAGGTGAGTTTTAGGTCTGGCATCCAGGCTGGGCACCCCCTAAGTGGACAGTTCTGGGTGTGCAGGTGAGTTTTAGGTCTGGGATCCAGGCTGGGCACCCCCTAAGTGGACAGTTCTGGGGTGTGCAGGTGAGTTTTAGGTCGTAGATCTGGGACCCAGGCTGGGCACCCCCTAAGTGGACAGCTCTGGGGTGTGCAGGTGAGTTGTGCTGACTCTTTGTGACACAGTCCCTCTCCCAAAGGAAGCAGGTACGGCCAACACACCTGGATGGGATCAATATATCAGTACTTAACCTCTAAATAGTTAGCTGGGAGGAATAAAAACCTTCTGCTCAGAGCCCAGGCAGAATGTGAGTTAGGCAGGAGTCCCCAGCAGGCGCAGTCAGCCTGGCTCAGTGGTTAGGAATCCTTTGGGGCAGGATCACAGGCCACTGAACGCAGCGGCTGAGGCACATCAGAGGTGGAAGTCCCTCACCCCCGGGCGGCTCCCGGTGCTCCAGGGGCACTGCCTGCCGGAGGTTCCCCTCCCTCCCTGCTCTCCCGGCTGAGCAGAGGGGCCAGAGGCCAGGAGAACACCCTGGGGCTGCCGTGCTGGGGCAGCTGGGGCTGGGCTGTGCCCTGCAGCTCCCCTGGGGCACACACTGCCGGGCACAGATGTCCCCCCGTGTGCGCCTGGCCTGGGGCTGGTGGCAGCAGCAGGGCCAGGGCAGCCCTGGCTGGGGGATGGTTTGTTCGGACACAGGGCAGAGGGCAGCAGCACCCCCCAAACAGGGTCACACGTCCGAGCCTTGGTGGCAGATCGCGGCACAACGCGGCTCCTGACCTGCTTGTGCCTTCCTGCCACTCCCCCAGCCCCAAAATCCTTCGGCAGGGCTGGGATCGGCAGGGCTGGGATCCCGAGCTGGGAATCTCTGTTCATCTCTGCGTGCTCAGGGAACAGGGAATACTGGGTTGGCTCCAGCCGTGTTTTCCTCACATGCCGAGAGAAGGAGTGGTTTGGGATTTAGGAGAAGGATTTAGCACGTGCTCATTAAAAAGCTGCCCAAACGGAGAGTAAGTGGCTGTTTGGGATTGTCTTCTCATAGGAAAGTATATTTGTTGGAGGGCTCGATTTTTATTAGTGCTCTCCAGAATTAAGCATTTCCTAGATAATTTATCTGTCTTGTAGCCTAAAGGCTGCCCTCACAAACCACTTCAGAGCAAAGATAAAGCTTCTTTTATCCCCCTAGAAGACTTCTCATGCTCAAGGCTCGGTATGGTTATTCAACCTACTTTTATTTGGTTGTCTCATTCCTGCAGCATCTCATCATCCCTTGGCCATGTGGTGACAAAACTTTGCCTCCTTGCCTTTGGTTCTGTCAGAGGTTTTTTCCAGAGACCAGCAGGGGACAGAAGGAAAAGGAGAATGGGGTTTTTACAGAGTATGGAACTGCTCTGGGGGCTCCTGATGTTTCTGTAGGGAGGGCTGTGTTCCCACAGGGAGCCCTGAGGTGACAGAGGAAGGGAAGAGGGTGCTGGGGACTTCCTGAGAGAGGAACTAAAAAGCAAAAAATGCTTTTCTCTGTGTGTGTGTGATTCCTGATACATAAACAAGAGCCTCTGGCCAGGATTTTGCATCAGCTGAGGCTGAGTTTATACTTTGGAAAGGAGGAAGAGGAGCTCCCTGCTCGAGGTGATGCCAGGGGAACCCAGCATTCCTGGGGAGATGTGGCCAAGGCTGCCACCTGGGAAATTATGGCTTTTTCTGCTGGAGGAGGGCAGGAAAATGTCACGTGTGCCTGCAGAAAAATCCTGCTTGACATTTCCTTTCCGTTCAGGAAAGTCACCGCCGCACAGTCCTTCCCGATGTGTCACCGAGTTCTCAGTGAAGTGAACAAGATGAGAACACATTGTTGGGGGGGGGAAAGAAATGAATCATTTCCCATTTAAAAAAAAAAAACGGCTTTTAAACCTTCAGCTTCCCTTTAGATGAGCTAAATACCAATAAAGGGCAAAAGTCAGCTTAGTGCTGGAGGCCCTCTCCCCCTCCTCACCGGTGTGACCAGATTCCATCTCTGTCTGGATTGCAGTCAGTGCAGCAGCTTTTACAGTGTTGTTAATGCCAGGTTCTGGCCTATATTTTCCTTTTTTAAGCATGACTATTATTCTGGCTTTTTGCAGCCCCGTAGGTGGGCCTGGCCCTTTGTGGGCGAATAAAAAGGCCACCTCTTCTCTGCAGAGCTCAACACTGCGGCGTGGAGCTCCCATTCTGTATTTCCAGAGCACTTTCATAGAACACAGAGCAAAGGCCTGGGCTCTGCTCCCTGCAGGGACACATTAAATGTTTCAGTGGTGTCCCTCCATGTCCCTGAACAGCTTCACAAAAAAAATGCCTTGTTCAAGCTGTACTCTCAAATATTTCAGCATTTAAGGTGAATCCTGGGCGTTGGTGAGGAGCAGTGGTTGCTCCATTCATCTGCGCCTTGGGATTAGCTCTGCCTTAATGAGAGGCTATTTTTAAGAGGCTGCTTGGCCACGGGAGAAGGTCTGAGAGGTGCAAAAGAATCAATGGAAGGAGAATGGGTGGTCTGAAGAGTGGAACAGGGGGGAACTGAAACCTGCTCCCATCATTAGTGGGATTACACTGAGCATGAATATTGCTTTGTTTTTCCACACTCCTGCGAATTCATTATTTCCTCAATGCTTACAAAGTGAGCAATTACTTGGGTACTCTCTCACGAAGCATTGTTTGTAAAACAAAGGTCGTGTTCTAGGGGAAATAAATCTAAACTTGCTGTGAGATGCTCCAAGAGCATCCTCACACAATGCACTTTTATTTTAAAACCCCGAGGAAGGCAGCAGCCCCCTGCAGTGTTCTCGTGTGCCCGTGGGCAGCAGGGGAGGGGGATTCTGCCCTGCTCAGGTGAGACCCCACCTGCAGAGCTGCCCCAGCCCTGGGGCCAACAGCAGGAGGACGTGGAGCTGCTGGAGAGAGCCCAGAGGAGGCCCCGGAGCTGCTCCAGGGCTGGAGCCCCTCTGCTCTGGNTGTGACTCCACGATTCCACAGCTGTGGTTTGGATTCCCCATTCCTGATGCCCCAACACTGATATTGGGAACTGCCAATCCCAGACTCCCTAATGGGCCCTAATGATCCTGATGGGAAAATTCCAGCCTTGCCCTCCCAGGAGCCCCCAGTGCCGGTGCAAGGCCCTCGGTTAACAGCTTGTTATGCTCAAGGAGTAAAGAGCACGGGAAATTATTATGGCCCATATGTTACTAAAAGGGTTTTAATGTGGATTAGGGGCTTATGTAATGCGTGGGCCTAACCCACATTGGGCTTTATTTATGGTGTTTTCTCCTTGTCTTTAAAAAAAAAGGGCTTATTTCCTAATGATAAGCTTGAGCACTAATTTAATTTACATTTTACTGCTCTTAGGCACAATCAGAACACATTGGAATGAACATTTAAAGCCCCTTACAAAACTATTTGTTGGGTTTGCCATTATTCTTTTGGCTTTTTTTTTTTTTGAGCAACGTTCTTGTTTTCCCTTGATGAAATAGTCTACTTAGGTTTGATTTGGAATTACAGGAGCCACAAATTAAAACAATGAGTCTGCTACAATCTGTAGTCTTCTTGGAGAAATGAAAAAAAAACTTCAGGAAAGTTCAGCAACAGCAGGGATTTTCCAAGCTCCTGGAATAAGCAAAGACCAGAAGAGAGCTTCAGACATATAAAGAAAATAAAATCAAAGTCTAAAGCAAAAAATATTAAAACTAAATAATTAGATAGTGTAGTTGGTGGGTGAAAAAAAAAAGAGATTGAAATTGGTGATGAATTCTAAGTTTATCACAAAAATAAACCTTTTCAAATTTCAAGTGCTGAAGTGTATTTTTTATTCTTTGTGTTTCCCAGCAGACACTGCCATCCCTCCAGTGCTGCACTTGGGGAGATGTGGGCTGTGTTTTTCAGAGCAGACATATGTTTGCTTGTGATGTGTCAGGGTTTTGTTGCCAGCTTGGTGTACTCTGGGGCAGTTCTAAAATGCTGAGCTGTTTGAGAAACAGTTCCAAATTAAATCAGAAATGTGCAGAGATTTAGCCTCTCTGCCAGCCAACCAAGGGGAAAAAAAAAAAAAGACAAAAAGTCATCTGTGTTTTGTTATCTGGTATTGCAGTTATTGCTAATTTGAAAAGTATCTCACAAATTCACAAGGCATTTCTTCCCTGCACAGAAGCCATGGGAATACGTGCCCAATATCCATTTATCCATGTACAGAACTGGTTTTATCCTTGTTCTGACAAATTTACCAACGCAGAAATTGGAGGGGTTTGGGGGTTTTCTCTGAAATTCCTGAATTTCTCCAGTCCAGAATTAATTTCTGTATTTATTTTGAATGTCTTTACCTACATCCCTGTCTCTTGCTCTGGCCTCAAGGCTGCTTTAGGGACAGGGATCAGCTCTGTGTCTGAATCCCTTTGGCACTCAGTGCCTCACCCTGCTCACACCGTGGCCCTGGTGGGAAGGCTGCAAAGCTCTGGAGCTCCTCTGGAATCTCTCGTGCTGGATGCCAAGAATTCATTAATTAATCACTTCCCAAACACTGATACAACTCCCATTTCTGAACGCAGTTTTTAAATTCCTTCCCCAAACTGGGAATCATTCCTAGGGATGCGTTTGGGGCAGGGTTTTTTCCCCTCTGGAAACCTTTATTAAATGTTATTCCCAGCCTGGAACGTGGTGATGTCCTGAAGTGGTCTTTAGGTTACCTGCAAACATTTTACCTTTTCAGTGTTTCCTTTTAATGGCTTCCTAATCTTCTCTTTTTCCCCCCTGATTGTAATTCCACTTCTTAAGTTAAATGTTATTATCGTGGATTTGTGTTTTGACTTTTCAGCCTCCAAAAAGGTCAGATTTGAATAGTTTATGGCCTCCTTTGCCGAGAAAAAGTTCAGTGGCTGCATCTTGAAACAGGTCACATACTCTGCTTGAAACTAAATCAAGAATGGCTTTTCCTTTGTGGGTTTTGGGGCCAATTAATTGAAGAAGCAATCCTTTACAGTGTTTAAATTAATACTGTCTGCAGGAGGCCCCGAGCTGACGAGTGCTGAGCCTTTGTCAGCGCAAAGCCAAAGCCAGAATTCACCTCCATCCCAGCCACACACAGAACACTTACCTTTTTTCATTCCAAACACTCCTTAAATTCTTATTTTCCCCCCTAAACCAGACCTGGCCTGGTGACCCCAGTTTTCTGGGATGTCAGTTTGTTCATTCTGCTGATGTTAAGCCTCGTTCCTCTGTCCTCAGTGTGGCTGGGAGCTGTGGCACTGGGCACAGGCACATCTGCTCCAGCTGAGGCTGCTCCCCAGTTTTCTGTCTGTGCTGAAGCAGGGATGTCCTTGCTGAGCTGGGCTTTGCTGTTGCTGTGCCGTGCCTCTGTTCCAGCCCATCCTTTCCCTGAGAATTCAGCATTTTCCACCCCTGGACAGGCACCTTCCTGCAGTGAACATGCTCATCCACGTCCTGCCTTTCTCCCAGCCTCAGCTTTGGGATTCCCTTTCTGATTTTAGTTCCCAGTCACCGGGCTGGGATCCTCCTGGGACCACAGCCTCTCCCCTGTCCTGCTGTGTTTTTCACCAAGGACTGAGGCTCTCCCTCTCCGTCTGGAGCTCCGGAGAGCCCCAGCCTCCTCCTGCCTCCCCAGCTCCCACCACAGCACCGCTGACATGGGTCCCGACCATTTCTGTGCTTCCCCAGCTCTGCCCTTGTCCTCCTGGCAGGCCAGGGTAGCTTTTCCCTCATCCAGGTGCTCTCACGGCCGTCTCAACATTTATGTGTCAGATAATCACAACCTCCGGGCCATGGACCGAGAGGTGTGGGACAGAAGCAGCAGGGACGATGCAAAAAGCAGATTTATCCGACACGTTCCCCCTCTTCCCACGTGTTTTCCTGTGCCTGTGGAGCCATGCACAAACACACGGCCATCAGGCGGAACGAGCGGGGAAATCATCTCGGAATCCCGGCGGGAAATGTTCTGAAAAAGCCAATTTAGGGCTCAGCTCGGGTCTCTGGGAACCGCTGAGGAAGGCGGGGAGAAGGCAGCAGGCTGCATCCCTGTGCCACCGTGGGAGTGCAGGGGGCACCTGGTGCCTGGAATGTCGTGTGCCACCCCTGCCAGCCCCGGCTCCTCCTCGGGAGCGTGGGAAGGAGCAGGAGCAGGTGAAGGGAAGGGCTGGGAGCAGGGCAGGGCTCCTCAGCAAGGAGTCATTGAACAGAGCAGGACGTTTCAGCTCGGAAACAAGGCAATTCCAAAGGCATCAGAAATCCTCAACAGCAGGGAGAAGGGAAATAAGGAACAGTTATTCCCTGCTCCTGCCCACACCAACCCCAGCACTGGCCCAAGGGAAGCACCGGTGGCCGGTCAGGGAGAGCAGAGAGCAGCCCTTGGCCACAGAGCCCGCAGGGGTGATGCTCACCCACAGGCTGTGGCTCTCAGAGAGCAGGCAGGAAGCAGCATCCCCTCTCTGAGAGACAGAAAGGAGACTCCAATCACAACCTCCAGATCGAGAAACCCCTAAAATGCAGATTGCTGGAAATGGGGAGGGATAACTGCAGGCTGCAGTACTGAGCCTTGTCACTTGCTGTGACTGTCTTTCCTCCAGTGTGCCCTCTGGTCCCAGCAGAAGCAGAAGAAGGGACAGGGAGCTTTTGGTCCTGTAAGGTCCTTCAGCACTGCAGCTCCTTGGAATAATGAAGGATGGAAATGAGGATTCAGCTCTCGGTGTCTCTCTGTTGCTGGCCAAATGCCCTTGGTGGGGTGTCACTGTTCTCCCTTTGCTGCTCTCTGTACACAGCAGTGAAAACACTGCTTGGGTGGGTTAGAGCTTCGTGGCAAAAGCATTTTTCATCTGGAAATGAGGTTTAACATTCCAGGTGGAGAAACGCCCTGAGTGTAAATATTTCCCTCGCAGATTGCACAGCTATGGACAGAACTTTACACAACTGAACCAAATGACTTTAAATTATGCCCTACTTGCCATCAGCTACCAGGGGTACTCGACAGAGCTGCTGCTGAGGCAGAGAGGAATGGGGTGAGTTCTACCTGCTCCTCACCATAAATAACAAACAAGGCACGAGAGGAGATGTGAAAATCCTGCACAGCATTTTGTTTGCAATAACTAAAGCAAAAGTGTCTTCCTGAAATGGTTCAGCATTGACCTGAAACTGAGTTTCGTATCCCCAGGGTTAATTTCTTGTTGCATCCCTCAAACAACAGACATGTTTTTATTGTACTTGCAGATATGGAGGGAATTGGAATCAAACAGGAGCCGAGGACCCTTCTGGCCACTCCCTCAGCACTGGTGAGGCCACGCTTTAAGAAGTGAAATAGAACAAACAGGACCCACCCAAAGGGAACACTCCATTAAAAACCAACAAGGTGGCTTTAAAAGGAAGACTGGTTTTACAGCCCCCTTTAGACACATGTGAGAGGATGAGGAGATGTGAACATTATGCTTCTGAAAAGGGGAAGATATCAAAGATTTATTTTGCTCTTTTCTGAAATCAGATTCTTTGAGAAGCCACAGCTGTGCCCAAGCTGGGACGCTCACACTGAGCTGTACCTTCCCTTTGAATTCTGCTCAGCTGGCACTTCAGGCTTTCATCTCCCATGGGTACTCCAAAGTGCCTCGGTAACCACTTGAGTGAGTTCGTGCAGCCACACAAACATTCCCTAATGCAGGACCCGAGGTGCCAAGCCAGTCTCCCCTGTTCCTCCCGTGAATCTGGTGAGGGAAACACTTCCAGCCACCTGGGAGCTGAGAAGGGCTTGCAACTCGTTTGGAATCCCAGCTTGCTGGCACTAAAGCTGCTCTCCTGGCTGTCATTCATCCCTGCTCCTAGGCCCTTTATAACTTGTAGCCTATTCCAGCTCAACATTCTGTACATTGAAGGGAAAAGGAAAGGAGCTTTAATTTTACCATGTGTTTAAAAAAATATATGCAGCTTTGGGGGTTGTTTTTTCAGCTCTCACCTGCATCACAGTATGGAAATGAGGAAATTGGGCTGTAAATGATTAATTCAGCTGCTTTTCCATTGTGCTGGGTTCCACCTGGAGCTGTTAAATTGGCCTGGGAAGGTATCACTGAATTCAAATTGGGAAAGAACAACAGTCAGAAATGAAGGAACAGAGGAGGCAATGCCTCTGCACAGCTGGAGAGGCAGGAACCTCCCCTGCGATGCTGGGGACCAGCAGGAAGAGCCTGGCAGAGCCTGTTAAATTAATTCCAACGTTGGTTCCTAGTCCAGCAGAGGGAAAAGAGGCAACCTGAGCACAACAATCCTGGGAAGAAACCCAAAGCTCCTGTGAGATCCCAGATGGCAGCAGGCAGAGCCTCCTTCCTGCTGCCTTCTCCAAGGACCTGAGCTCCCTTCTCCCTGGGCTTTCACCAGAGATGAGCCCCTAAATTTGTTTCTCCACAGCCTGGATTTGGACTCGAGCTTCGAGCACCCAGCTGACAGATTTCCTGGCTGCCTCGTGTGAGCAGGTACCTCGTGCTTTTCCCGTTGCCTGTCCCCTGCTGCCTCCCCGGGCTCGGTGACAAAGGTAATTCCTGCTTGCAGGAGCACAGGCAGCTCTGGCTCCCCTGTGCACGCCTTGACGATGCGCTCTCAGCGTGCAGCTCTCACTGCTCCCAGTCTCCACTTGGGCTGGGTTGGAGCAGAACACCTCCAGGAGACACAGAAGGGATTCCAGGGGCTGGACCCACCATGGTTTAACCATCGCTCCGGGAGCGAGCATGGGCTTAAACATGTGGCTGAATGCTTGCTGAGTGGGCCTCAGAGCACAAGAGGTGGGGATAGTTTCCTCCTCCAACCACCCTTTTAAAAAGAATTCCTTCTGCTGTTTCAGGGAAGTGCTGTCAGTGAGCTTTCCTAGCGCAGAAACAAAAGTGAGAAGCACGTTAAATGCTGCTTCTGGGGAAATAATTATTCCAATGCATTGTCTAAGTGCTCCCATAAAAGCTGCAATTAATAAAAATGCATTGACTCGAGTCTTCTCATGCACAATGCCCAGTTCCTAAAGCTTAGCAGGCAGCAAAGCCTGTGCTAGGAAACAGATTTCCACTCCCTAATTAATAACCCAACAATTTCTACCAGGTACAGCTCTTTGTTTGTAATTAGTGGTGCAAATGGTGCTAATATTTGATGCTGAACAAAACCTTTTCCCCACACTGTAACTTATGCCAAGAAAAGCTCTGTGGTTTTTTAGTCCCAACCTGAACAGCCTCAGGATGGGATTTAGTCCCTTTTACAGTGGAAGTTGTGGGCAAATGTGCGTTCAACATTTTGAAATAAACTAGTCCCCAGAGAGCAGGGCTGTGTGAGCAGAGAGAGCCATTGCAGCCTGAGACAGAAATAATGCCTGGATCCCATTTTAGGCTGGGTTTGGAAGGTGTTTCCCTGTGGAGCACATTGCAGGGGAAGCAGCACCAGGTGCCTCTGTCTCCCCGCTTTTCCAGGGTCTGTGGTGGATAAAGCTGGGAATACTCAGCCTGTGCAGATGGACCCACACATGCAGGCAGCTTTATTTCAGGCTGCAGGCTCCAGCTTTTAGGAACAGCCTCGGGCCCTGCCTCAGGAGCTCCTCTGTAGTAGCTTTGATGTGACAAATATAGTCATACATGTGCTAAGACAGAAATTAAAGGGAACAGGGAGAGGAGCGAAAAAAGAGCCCTAATCAGTGCTCAGGATGATGGATTGGCTCAGAATGAGACACCAGCCCCGATTCCTGTGCAGCAGGAGCCGTGCTGGGGAAGAGGGAATGCAGGGAAGAGCAGGAGCAGTTTGGAACGCCCTGCTGTTCCCGAGGGACAGAGTCCCTGCAGCTCCTGGGGGATGGATGCCACCTCTGGAGCCAGGCAGGACCCACCCCAGGGAAGAGCTGTGTTCCCTCCAGAGGTCCCCAGAGCAGGCTGATCATGGCAATATCTCTGCCCATGGCACCACAAGGTCTGCTCTGACCAGACCTCCTGGTCCCGGCAGCCCGAGCGCTCCCTGTTGGAAATGGATCTGCCTTCAGCTGTGTTATCCTGAATTTATGGCTGAGGAAGGAGTGTGCAGGACTCGTTACCTGGATAAATGCTAAAGGTGTCAAAATAATGTATTTCATTTGTGAAAGTTCAGAATGAGGAAAAGCTGATTTACAGGCAGGCAGTGTTCTGGTCCCTGTCCAATATTTCTGCACATAAATACGAAGGTCGACAAATGGAGCTTGTTTTTCCATGGAGACTACAACAGCTCCTGATTTAGTAAACCACAAAAGTCAATATATTAAAGCAAATAATTTCTTAATTCATTGTAGCATTTTGATGACTCAGGGTTAATTTTGATTTAAAGCTGTTTTTTAAAGCCACCTCCGTTCCTTTCTACTCAGGTAGAATAGATAATCCTCTCTGGCATGAAGCAGGCACTGCTACATGGATATAAAAAGATCTCTATAACCTTAAAACACTGCAGAAGATTCATTGCACTAATCCTGGGCCCAGTAATAAGATTCAAGTGTCTCATGGAAAGTCTCAGTGATCCCTGGCAGGAGCAGCCTGACCCGGGAAGGTCACATTCCTTTTGGGCAGACCTCAACATCATTTAGGGGCTCAAGGTTCTTTTTCAAGCATTGTTTACCCTGAGGGAGCTCCAGTCAACCAAACTCCTCTAGATTTTCCTGTCATTCTTATTCAGGTAAGGCAAGAAAAATCTCTGTTTTCTTGTTTTTATGGTTTTAGAGCCTTTATTTCTGTCTCTAAACTTCAGGCTCACAGTCTCCACTTCAGTTTTGTGCTTCCAGCCTCCTGACTATGGGTGACTTTCACTGATTAAAAAATCCACGGAATCAGCAGGAGGTTTGGGGATTCCATGCTCCAGAATATCCGAAAAGACACAGAAAAGAGGGAAATGCAAAATGTCCCTGCTTGTCCCACGAGGTGCAGTATCCAGCACTGCTGCTGCCAGCGGTGGGAGCAGCTGGATTTCTGCTTTCCAGGCAGGATGTGCAGGTGAAAGGATCTCCACGGGGGTGCAGAGGGCTGCTGGCCCAGCCACAATCGTGGGACTCCTCCTCTGAAATCACAGCTCAGCACTGACCTGTCAGGCATCGTGTTTGCAACAGCATCTCGGGCTTTGAAAGGGAAAATGTCAGCTCTGCTCTGGGCTGGGGGAGAAAACGAGCAGAGAGCAGCTCCGAGGGAGCTCTGGCTCCTCTCCAGTTATTCCATGAGTGGGCATTACCCGCTGTTTTAGCTCACACCTCACCAGGATGTGTGCACTGCCTCCACTTGGTGGGCACCCAGACTGGAGCCCCAGGCCTTCGGAGCAGCCCTCAGCCCTTCCTGCAAAAATCCAGTTAAAATAAGGCCTCAGGAAATCGGGTCAGCTGCTGTAAATTCAATTCCTGGAATTGGCCCACAGTGCCACCTCCATCCCCAGTCCACTTCCTGACTTCTGTAGGGGGGGAATGGATTCCTTTCAGACTTGTATCTTCATTTTACTGAGTCTGCTTTTGACTGCATCCTTGTTTCTTGGGTCAGAGCTTTGTCCTAGCACATGCGATTGTAGATACTTAACCAACAACTGGAAAAAATAAGCTAATCTGGTTCAGTAGCTGGTAAGGATCTCCAGACTGTTGTCAGATCCCTTTGCTTTCCTAAGTCTTTTGCAATTTGACATATGAGCACAAAAAGATGTATCCTTTTTGATTTTTCCCCACAAAGTCTGAATTAGCTTTTGATTAATTTTTTTTACAGATACATCTGTGATCTTTCTAAAATCCCTTCGTTGTCGTTTTGCTCTGTCCAGCATCCCTTAGCCAAACAAGGGAACAGCAAAAAAAAAGAAGCAAAAATTTGGACAGTGCCCCAGGTCACTTCCAGTGAGCTCAGCCTTTGACCTGCTACAATCAGAGGTGAAAAACACGGCAGGATATTCCTTTTCTCCAAGCTGCTTCCGGCTGACCACCCTTTGGCTTTAAAGCTGTTTGTGTTGTTCAGACTCCTACAGCTGGCATTTCAAACAAATATCTTCATGACACAGCCTGCACAGCTGTCAAAATTCACAAATATTTGGGAATTCTGCATCTTGTGTGGCTGAGCCTCTGTTTTTCAGCCCCCTCACGTGCGGGAATTTTGGGGCTGCAGATTCCCAGAGTTTTCAGTCTAAAATTAGCAACATTTTCCCGTTAACAAGCAGGTATTTGCTCTTCTATAAACAAGATTGCAGAGCTGCAGCACATCTGTGCACATGCGAGAACAAAACAGGGCTGATCAAGCAACAGGAACATTTTTGTTTCCTGTGTTGAGTTTTTTCCTTGTGTCTCCTGGTTGCTTTCAAGGACACATCTTACACCAAAAAAAAAGTCTAAATAGACAACCAGAAAGTCGAAAATTTGCAGAATGATTAGATGTCACTTCCAATAAGTGGGTGGCTGGGTCAGCAAATTCAGAGGCCAACGTGGGCCAAAATTGCTGCATAATCTGCATATGGATTTGTATTGGTCTTTCTCCCAGTAATGTGCTGTCACTGAGAAGAAATGTGGCTTTTCCAATGGCCAACTGCTTCCTTGGGAAAGACTATTTGTCAAATCTGAGCCTCAACATTCTGCAAAAAGGTAAAACATGTTGTCCTCCTTTTGAAAGTGTTGGGTCTTCAGCAAGCCTGGGAGATTTATAAGGGTTATGTAGGCAATAAATCCCCAAATCCTAAAATGCAGCCGCATCTGGAGCTTCCCACTGGCCTGGGTGGGGAGGGAATGAGGGAAACATCTAGAAATTGAAGGATACTCACAGGAAAGGAAGGAATAACCTTATAAATGTCTAAACTCCTGAAGATAAAGTAATAATAGACACATTTCAGCTTTCTGTCCTGTTCAAGGGATGTGAAATTTCCTTTGTGACCTCAAGCACTCCGCTGGTGCTGTGTTTACCCTGTGGGACACCAGGGAAGGCACAACCATCCCACAAAACTCTGCCTTCAGCTGCAGGGAAGTTCCTTTAATACAGGGGATTGAGAGGTGCTTGCTAAAAGATGTTGACTTTGTTCACTTCTGAGGAACTCCAGCAGCTTTCCTTCCCCGGGCATCTCACAGCCAGCTCCTGGCTCCTCCTGGCCACATCCTGGAGCCAAGTGAGGCAGCTCTGACCCCTCCTCTTCCCAAGGAATCAGGGCAGCCCAAGAACCACTGGAGCAGAGAGTGAATGTGGCCAACAGAGAGCTGGGGAGGGCAACTGTCAGCTCTGAAAAGTGAAGGCATTTTTATTTAGGGAGGGGATTGGGGTTTTTTTTTTTCTTTTTTCCTTGGGTGATATGGAAGGTGCAGCCCAATTAACAAGGAGACCAAAAGACGAGGAGCTACTGGAGTCCAGTGGAGGCCACAAAGATGCTCAGGGGTCTGGAGCACGAGGAGATGCCGAGGAGCTGGAAAATGCAAGTACACACTGTGTGTATGTCGGTGGTCTGCACAAACCCCCACCCCCGTGTTCCTGAGTGCAGGCAGAGACTGGCAAACAGATTAATACATTTATGACGAGCCTGTGACTCCTCAGCTGCTGCTGAGTTGAAATTTGCTCGGTGAATGTGCTGTGGAGCTGCAGCAGCTGCTGGGGCAGAAAGGGCTTCACCACTTGGGGAAGTTGAAATCAAAATGTTAAATAATTACAACCTCTTGCAGTCGCACACGCTGCAGACAGAGTTCTGACGGCAACACGATGTTCTTTTCTTGCCTGATTTGCATCCTGAAGAGTCTGGGTTATTCCTTGGGATACAGCAACGTGCTGTGCTTTGTGTTCCACCTCCTGCATTGCCAGAGGGTGCTGGTTCCTCTGAGCCTTTGTGCCCAGCTCAGGTCCTAAATCCTATCAAGCCGTGGGAGGCCAGGGATGGGGAGATGATGCCCTGGCCACAGGGGAGAAGGGAAATCAGGAGAAAGCCCCTCTGTAGAGGTGGTACCCGATGCAGGTTCCCAGGCTGCTTCTCCCCGGGCACTCAGGAGCTCATCAGGTAGGAGGAAAGGGCAAAAACCCTCCTCGTGCCTGGCTGAGGAATATAAACCCACTGAATTTATTCTTGAGACATAGCAAGCTCTAGCAGAGCCCTCTCAGGCCTCTCACACATCCCATAATTGTGTGTGTAATGATTTTGACCACAGCAGCTCCTTGGCTGTTACTCCATTCCATGCACATTCGCTGCACAGGTTTCGCAGTGGCAGCGGGGGGGGGTTATAGCGAAGAAAAACAGCTTTACAATTTTTAAAAACCCCAGCTTTTGGCCCCAAACAAGTGTGTGTTATCCCTCAGGAGGATGTCTGCAAGGCTCGGTTGTGGCAAACAAGGGTAGGTCAGACCTGGCTGTGATTTGGGCTGTGATTTGAGCTCGGTGCCCCTGCCCACACTTTCGGAGAGCTCTGGCAGATCTGGAGCAGCCCTGGGGAGCAAACGGGGTGTGCACACCCCAGGGCATCGCCCAGGCTGCCGGGAAGAGCCGGCCCTGGAGGGGACAGCTGGGGAGTGCAGGATGCTCAAACCCTCTTTGCCTGGGGGATGGGAGTGAGGAGCCAGGAATGCTCACAGGTTTCCTTCAGCTGAGCTCCTGAACATCCTGCAAACCTCCTTCCGTTGCACTTGGGGGCTTTTTATCCAAACCCATCTGTACCAGATCAAAATCGTTTTCATTTTAAGCAAATAGTATGACTTTTCAGAATCATGTGTCAGTTTGGGCTCAGCTGCTTCGGTGTTTATTGAAAGGGTCTCACAATCAGCTTTTTTCAGGGGTATAAAATCGCTGCAGGGAGCGATGCCCCAGACATTCCCTTCCAATTACCCTGCACTGTAAGACTCAATTGCTCTGAGTCATTCCCTTCCTCAATGACTGTTTTCATGGATGTGATTTAAATTATGCCAAAGGTTTTTAATTAAAGTCACCCTTGTCATGCAAATATTTAATTTGTATTGATATATTTTTAGCTATAAAACAGTGTCTTGATTTTTGGAAAAGGCTCTTTAAAATTCATAGGAGTGTTTTAATACAACACTGTGTTGGTTGTGACATGAGGTACCTGTCAGTCACTCGCTCCCTGCCTGGCTGCTGAGGCTGGAGAGGTGAAATTCCACCTCAGACTCTTTCAGAACAGCAGAGGCTGTTGCCAGGCTTGTGTTGTTTCCACAAAATATGAATAAAAATAATATTTCATAGAGGTGGGCTTGCAAAATCTTGTAACTTTTCCTGAGCTGGTGGAGTCACCCCCCTGCAGGAACAGCTGAAGTGTTTTTCTGAAGAAGAATTCTGGGTTTAGTGTTCAGCATTTTAAATAAATATTTTAGTACGAGAACTTTCAAGAGTCAGAGTCCAAAATGTGAGCAGAAATAGCTTGATACAGGTTTTCAGCAACTGGATATTCACAAACCCATTTCTTTTAATGTGGGTTCTCAATTGTGTCATAACGAAATTGACCTGATGCTATTCCCAAAGAAAATAAAGGAGTAATAAGGCCTTATCTCTCTGCTCAGCCACTGAGGTTTAGAAAACTCGGGGAAAATCCTTTCCCAGCCGTGGCTGTGAGCAGCTAATAGGGTCTGTATTTTTAAGGGACACTAAGAGTGTCTCGTGTTCACCATCCCTCCTCTGAAATACCCACTGGAAACATCTTGGGCTCCAAGTAGCTCCGATTTGCACTCTCAGTGTGTGCAGAGGAATGGGCAGTGGCTCTTAGACTGCTGCAAACCCAACAAAAATAAATTTGGAGGCTCCTCAGTCTCTGTGTGGGGCTGGGGAACCCCTCCCCGAACACCCTGAATGGGTCCCTGCACTCAGTGCTGCCTTTGGACGTGGGGTTTGACCCGTCCTGAGCGAAGGAGGTGGAGTTAAAAGCAAGCTGGCAATCTGTGTGTGGCTCCTTAAAAAAAGGTAAATGGAGCAGCACAGGCAGCAAACACCGCAGAGAGAACTTTGCTGCTTTTCACCTCCTTGCACAGAATGCTGATGAGGGCTTTTTTGGGGAGGGCTGGGGGTTGTAAACAAAAATACTCCTGCAGCTTTTGGCTGTGAAATAGCAGTCAGGGAAAGGCAAGAAGATTTCAGAACGTGTTTCTGTTTGGTTCAAAGATCCTTTCTCTTTTTTTTGCAGTCACATTTAACATTCTCTGCCTGTCTAAGGTGCATTTAGACACCCAGCATAATCAACCATGCTTCCCAAAAATGTATCTGGTCGGAGCAGGAGAGCACGCCTGCAGGAATGTGTGGCTGCACACACACCAGGGAGGGGATGCTTCTTGCAGGCTTTGCTCCAGGGATTTTTCTTCAGCTCAGGAAATCTGGGCCTCCCTCTGCTTTGGGGCATGAGTCTGACTTTGCTCTGCACTGTTCCCTTTTCCAGGTGGCTTTTGAGACAAGCACAGAGGATGGGCTCTGAAAAAACGCTGTTATCTCAAGAGGTGCTTTAGGAAACAGAGAACCTGCGACAATGTTGGTTTTTGAACGTCTCCCAGCAAGCCAGAGATTCCCAGGGTAAAACCAGTGGCACCTTTTGGTCTAATCAAAGGTTAATTGAGTCTGCACTGCCAGTCAGGCTGAAGGAAACGGAGCAGGATTTGAGAGAGCAGCATCAAAAAGCCCCACTTAGTGATCTGCAGAGGCTGTCAGCTGCTTGACAGGAGTGAGCCGAGCTCTTTTGAAAACAAGCTTCTCTTATTAATAATGCTTCTGGTTTCTCTAATTATCTACTCATTGTTCTGTAAAAGACTGAGCACTTTCAGCATTCCAGCTAAGAAATCAGAATCTGCTGGTACATAGCAATGTAATGCCAGAGAAGCTGACCCCAGCACTATGTGTAACAGCTGGTGTCTCCCTCTAGGCCAGCCCAGACCCCATCTGCCTCTCCAGACACAGAACACGAGCCTGATTCTCTTTTTATGCATCTCACAGCACCTCCTGATGAAGCAGTCAGCTGGGTTGTTCCTCTGCTGCTCTCTCTGTTCTCCTAGAAACAGTGGAGATAAAATCACAGATATTTCAAATAAACGAGTGCTTTGCTTTGCAACAAAAAGCAAGAGAAACTTTTTTTTGCAGACAAAGGCAATAGGAGCACTTCCTGTGCTCTTGTCTTCTCCTGTGCCTCTGGAGAGCCAGGTGAGGGGATTAGAAGGTGATACTTGAGGGCCACCTTTGCCAGGACAGGAACTGTCCCCGTGTCTCACCAGCCCAGCTCACAGGTCCCAGATATCTGGAGCAGGTGACACAGGAATTTTGGATTTTTGGGATGTCCCCAGAGATGGAGACTCCACACCCTCCCTGGGCAGCTGTTCCAGGGCTCTGCCCCCTCCATGGACAGAAATCCTTCCTCAGGTTGAGGTGGAACTTGTTGTGTTTCAGTTCATGGCCACTGCTCCTCATCCTGTCCCTGGCACCACTGAGTAGAGCCTGGCACCGTCCCCTGACAGCCCTTGGGGATATTTGTATGGATTGATGGGACATCTGTGTGGGTCAATGGGATATTTGTGTGGATCCACGGGATATTTGTGTGGATCCATGGGATATTTGTGTGGGTCGATGGGATATTTGGGGGGCTTGATGGGATATTTGTGTGGATTGATGGATCCCCTCTCAGCCTTCCCTTCCCCACGCTGAGCAGGCCCAAGGCTTTGTGAAGCCCTGCACCATCGTGTGCTTTTGGAGTAGGAGTTTGAATTCTCCTTCTGATGGGTTTATGGCCGTAAGTCAAACTCACTCTGAAATGTGAACCCATCCATGTGATTATTGGTTTCCCAGTCCCAAAGTCTTTATCTCTTTCTGGTTTTTGTCCAGGTTTGAGATGGTTTTTAGCAAATGTACTTCATGCAAATTGGATCTAAGCAGTAATTTGCCACTACCCTTTTTTACATCTGGAGTGACAGCAGTCCCTCCATCATTTGTGTCACCTTGCCACCCAAGGCTGTTGTGTTCCAGCACCTCCTACACCACCTCAACAGTAGCCATGAAATTACTCATACATTTACAAGCCTGAGACTCTCTCTTCTCACCTTTGGGAAAAAGCTCCCTTTAGGCTAAACTGAGGGAGTTTATTTTTCACATTTTCATTCTCACATGGACCAATCCTTGATTGGTGCTATTTGCTTCTGAAGAGTGTTTGATTTAGGCTGGTGTGGTTTTTCTGGTAACAAACTGAAGCATGGACCATCAGTGCACCCGAAAAGTGAGTTCTGAAGGTGTCCTACATAAATATTTCCTAAATATGTTTTTGTTATTTGTGTCTTGGCATGTCCAAATCAGATTTGCCAATGACCCTGTTTGGTTTCTCCTGTAGCAATTGGGCAAATGTAATTTATATGCAGTGGTCAGCCCCACTAAAGATGTGATGGGATCATTGTCTGCAACAATTATTAATTCTTAGGATTTAGCAACCAGGGTGTCTGGCATTGCTGCTTTGGTGCAAGGGTGCAGAGTACAATCCACTAATCATTGTCATTATCTGTCTGTCTCAAATAAAAATATCCTTGTCTTTTGGCAGAGCTCTGTTGTCCCATCCACTGTGACGAGAGATGCTTTCCAAGCATTTTCTGAGAATCAGACTGGGATTTTAACAGACTTCACTTCCAAATTTATTTTTGCTCTTCTTCACTCGTTTTGCGTATAATATGGCTATGTAAATAATGAAAAAAGAGAACTGATATACAATAATATACAATAATTGCATGGATAATATCACAACAATTCTCAACAGCTCCTGCTTCACTCCTTCAGCCCAGCCCTCCCCTGCAGCTCCAGCAGCAGCAGTTGTTGCTCCCTCTGTGTGATGTAATTTTACCAGTGTGTGCTCAGGGTGCTCTGGGTGTTGACACAAAGATTACAGGGGTTTTACTCTGACCTTGGCCCTCAGAAGTGTGGGCAGCAGAGAAGGGTGAGCAGTGTGCGGGTGAGGATTTGGAGGCAGCACTTCTAAAAGAGACCAGTTTGCCTCCCCACTTAATCCCGGGGAGAAATGAGGAATTCCGGGCCAGCTCTGCTGATCTGAACGTGCCCAGATTTAAATGGATCCAGGGCAAAGAAAGGCCATTCCTGGGGCAGAACATTGCCCTTTGTGGAGGCTTTGGCCCATCTCCTCTCCCTCTGGCCCAAGCTTGTTCAGACACCGATGCCAGGGCACAGTGGGGAACCTCAGGCATCACCCTGAGTGTAGGAGAACAGGAATGGGCTGCAGGCAGCCTCGACCTTGGTGGGTTACAGCTGTGCTGAACCAGGTGTTTCTGCTAGAGACCAGAGAGCAGCTGCCCCTCGGGGAGGTGGCTCATAAGAGAGAGGAGAGGAGCACAGAGCACTGCTGAGAGGGCAGGCAGGGCTGAGGCAGCTCTAGGTGACAGCAGCCTCCTGTGTAGCTCTGGACTGAGAGTTGCTTTTTTGTTTGCTGTCCAGTGGTGCCCCGTGTGAGGAGACCACTGTCAGATGGTGACCCCAGCGTGATGGGACTGTGACTGCAGACCTAAGAGCAGCTGGTGGTGGAGCCCAGTCAAGCAAGATAAGAGCTTAGAAGTCCAGATGATCTACAAAATAGAAAGAGACACCTGGCCCAACAAGGTGAGTGGCTGGGGATACAGATATGGGGACTCAAATGTATAGAAATGGGGACTCAAATATCAGCAGAAGAAAATTCCGTTCTGAATGTTCTGTTGCAAATATTACAGAGGAGAGGCAGCCGCTGATTTTTTGTTATTAGCCCATGGGCATGGTTGTGAAAAAAAGATTTTGATGCTATGTGCTGTATAGGTTTAAGATATGTGTTGTATGGATTTATGTGTTATATGGATTTAGGATTTTGGTTGTATGTGCTGCATAGATTTGAAGGATGAATCAAAATTAATTCACAAACATGTTTAAGAATTGGTGGAAACTGGGTGGGAAATGCTTGTGCCGTGTTTGCTGTCTTGTCTACAGAGAGCCCTACAGAAAACAGTAAACACGATACCTGAAAAATAAAAAAGGGGGAATCGTAGGAGAGCAGGAATGGGCTGCAGGCAGCCTCGACCTTGGTGGGTTACAGCTGTGCTGAACCAGGTGTTTCTGCTAGAGACCAGAGAGCAGCTGCCCCTCGGGAAGGTGGCTCATAAGAGAGAGGAGAGGAGCACAGAGCACTGCTGAGAGGGCAGGCAGGGCTGAGGCAGCTCTAGGTGACAGCAGCCTCCTTTGTACCTCTGGACTGAGAGTGGGATTTTTGTTTGCCATCAGATGGTGACCCCAAGCACTGCAGACCTCAGAGTAGTCTTGTGGCCACCGTCAGGGGGGTTCAGGTGGCCACACAGGTGCACAGACCATACTCAGGATTGCTCTGGAAAGCAGGCTGCATTTCCAAGCCACTTCTTTTATTCCATAGTTGTCCTATCCAATGCCCCTTGAGCGCAGCACAAACACAAATATTCACACACACTTTGGATACCTAGGTGTGGTCTTGTCCATGACACTCTCTCCTAAGCTTTTTTCATGTTATCAAAAAGTTTCTTTGGGCAAGTTTTCCAAAATCTGCTTCATACATTCACTAAGGCAACGATCAGTGATACAACATGAGACTTCCAGTGATGGGAAAGCAGGAAATGATCAATTTAGGTCCATCCTCAAAGGCCAATTAGAACAAGAAACGCACTAATAAGGGGCTGACATGCTCACCCTCACTGCAAATGCAAAACTACTCCTCCCATCTGAGGGAAGATGTTATCCCTCTGTACTTTCTTTGGAAACAGGAAATCCAGGGGTCCTGTTCAGAATGCAGACTTTTCCACACATTCTCCAGTCAAAACAATTACTCCTGGCTCTCCCTCACACTGCAGAGCAGGTGCCCTTTGGCAGGTGGGTGCTGCACCTCACCCCCAGGTGGATTTCTGTCACCAGTGCTGCCTGTGGATCACTTGCAGAGCACTTGGGTGCCCTTGGGGTGAAGTGTGCTGCATTCTGCTTTATTTCATACTGAGTCCTTGCCTAGATCCTCGGAAATTCTTTTGCTGGTTGGGGTTTTTATTCCATAATCAGTTGAAATGCAGTGTATCCCTTGTCCAAGTTAATTACATGGGTGGGTTAATGACTCACTGCTTTGGGCTCTTGAGTGGGGAACGTGGCCAGTCATTGATGCATTGGCCATTTTAGGGCCTCTGAGCTGAAGTCTCCATCTAGAACCTCCAAAGTGGTACCTTCACCAGCCACATAAGACCCAGGCAAAATCTCTTCTTATGTGGAGCTGCCTCTGAGTTCAGGAGGATGAGGTGTTGGGCAAAGGAGCAAGCTGAGAGTCCGGGAAGTTATGGCAATATCAGTATGACACCAGGGGAGTTATATCAGATTAATATCAGTGTGACATCAGGGGGGTTAGATTAATCTCAGTGTGACGTCAGGGGAGTTATATCAGATTAATATCACTGTGAAATCAGGGGAGTTACACCAATATCAGTGTGACACCAGGGGGATTATATCAGATTAATATCAGTGTGACATCAGGGGAGTTTTATCAGATTAATATCAGTGTGACATCACGGGAGTTAGATTAATATCAGTGTGACGTCAGGGGAGTTATAGCAGATTAATATCAGTGTGACATCAGGGGAGTTACACCAATATCAGTGTGACATCAGGGGAGTTATATCAGATTAATATCACTGTGAAATCAGGGGAGTTACACCAATATCAGTGTGACACCAGGGGGATTATATCAGATTAATATCAGTGTGACATCAGGGGAGTTTTATCAGATTAACACCAGTGTGACATCAGGGGAGTTATATCAGATTAATATCAGTGTGACGTCAGGGGAGTTACACCAATATCAGTGTGACATCAGGGGAGTTGTATCAGATTAATATCAGTGTGACACAAGGGGAGTTATATCAGATTAATATCAGTGTGACATCAGGGGAGTTATACCAATATCAGTGTGACGTCAGGGGAGTTATATCAGATTAATTATCAGTGTGACAGAGGGCCGAGTTCCCAGCCTGCCTGGGGTGACAGCTGCTGGCTGGAGAGCACAGAATGAGACCCCTGGAACAAGCAGCTACAACACCTCTGTGGAATACTTCACAAAAAACTACCTGAGAACATGTTTTGGGGTGAGAAAACCTGCACGTAGCTCAGAAACCATGAAACCCCAGTGAGGCTGAGCCACAGTACTCAGAGGGAATTGAGCAAGAGCATTTTAGGCTGTGATCTGTGGGAAACAGGCACTACTTTTGTTTCTGGGAGACAGATGCTCATCCATCACTGTGATTCTCCGTAGAAGTGAACAAGAAATCCTCTCCAGCACCTTTGAAAATCCCCATCTCTTAAAAAAATAGATGTCCTTGACCACCGGAGGCATTTTTTCCTCCTAGGGAGAGAGGAAGGGGAACCTAGAGTGCAAATTTCATTATTCTGCTAATTATTCGTTCCTCTCCTGAGCTGGTGAGCAGCTATTTTGATTAGCCGATGTTCAAGACCACTTAGTGTCAGTATTCCGGCAGTTCTGCCCAAATAAAATATTTGTTTCAGGCAGCTCCACTCCCCTCCTTAGGTAAGGCAGTTGTGTGCCAGCCTCGATGCGTCTGTTTGTATCCAGTGTCCCAAAGGCAATGTTTGTTTTCTTTGTTTGGGTAGACAGAGGATTCGGTGCTCTCATGTTTTATTCATGGCAGTATTTCTTGTGAATGTGGCCTCCAATATGTATTGGAGGCAAAAATATCACTAACAGTGATGCCTGAAAGACTCTTTCCTTGCGTTACAAATGGACACACGAATCAAATTACTGCTGTTAATGCCTGCCCACTCCGTAATTGTAGCCCGGTTTGGAATGCTGCTGAAGCAATTCTCTCCGTTCGGAATTGCAAATCAGGAGTCGGTTTTAATCAGGAAAGTAGGGCATCTGATCCCAAACAAAGGCGGTGGCACAGGTCTGTAACGCGTCTGACAAATTCCTGTCGGCTGGGCAGGACCCGTCCGGTCACCCTCCGCTGCCAGCCCGGCTCCGGCGGAGCGGGGCTTCCCCTGCTCGGTCCCGTGCGGGCTGCAGAGCTGCTGGTTAGAGCCAGGCGCCTTCATTTTCCTGTTCGTCACCGTGGCACCCCGGCCAGGAATCGCTGAGAGAGCGCAGGGCGCTGCCCCGGTGCTGCTGTCCTGCCCCGGCTGGATCTCCAAGCGCCGAAGCGCTCCGGGTCGGGGCAGGGTGGGCACGGAGCTCGGCCACGCTGCTGCTCCGAAGCCGCACATCCGATCCTCCTTCCTGGAAAAAGTGTGGAGTCCCACAGTGCCACATCTGGCTCTGGGGATCACTGAGCGGTGCTTGGGCACCGCTGCTGCCGAGCAGCTCCTTCTGCACTGCCCTGGGAGCCGGGAAACAGGGAGCAGGGATGGTCGAAATCCCGAATTCCCAGAGCCCGAGGTCTGCGCTGCCCTGGGAGCCGGGAAACAGGGAGCAGGGATGGTCGAAATCCCGAATTCCCAGAGCCCGAGGTCTGCGCTGCCCTGGGAGCCGGGAAACAGGGAGCAGGGATGGTCGAAATCCCGAATTCCCAGAGCCCGAGGTCTGCGCTGCCCTGGGAGCCGGGAAACAGGGAGCAGGGATGGTCGAAATCCCGAATTCCCAGAGCCCGAGGTCTGCACTGCCCCGGGAGCCGGGAAGCAGGGATCGGGGTGGGTCAGAGCCTGTATGCTCAGGGAGAGGCGGCTGTGCCCCTGCCCAGGCAGGCTCTGGGCAGGGAGCGGTGTTATCTCCTCACACCCGGCTGCTGCTCCTGCAGGAGCAGCCCCGCTGCCCCAGTCCAGCCAGTTCCGCTGGTTCCACCCAAACTGGTCAGGGGAGCCCAGGCAGGCTCGCCCCCTCTCGCCCCAGAGGCAGCGCCGCCTGGCAGACCCAGCTCCCCGGTGTCCCTTGTACCTTTGGAAACCTTTCCCAAACCCCTTTTGTTCCCGAGTTTGGCTCTGCACGTCCTTTTGGCGTGACTGACATCTCGAGATCCTTCACTGGCAAAATGCTGTTTCACAACAAATACGGTGCATTTTATGTCCACACACGGGGAAGGAAAACCAGTTTTTCATAGAGGAAGCTTAGTGCCAAGGCAGAGATGACATCCAGCTCCCACCCAGGCTTAGGTAATAACCTGGTGTGGATGAAGATTTATTCATTTCATGCCACCATCCTCATTCTTTGTGCACAGGAAACAGCTCAGAGAGAAAACATGAACTAAGTGGCTTTTGGAGGTCTCTAAGGCAAAACTGGGGTTTATTTTCCTTGTGGTACTGACATGGCCCTGGACACAAATTACAGCCAAGTATTTTCATGGAGAATTAAACTCTGCTAGAAACTCTGGCTATCCTGCCATGCACATGCAGAGCATAAGGAAGGAGTTGCAGCTGAGGAAATGGGACAGCTTTGGAGCAGGGATGTGTTCCCAGCTCTAAAAATATCGTCCTTAACAAGCACTCTAGCATGGAAAAGCGTCAATTGCTGCTCTCATTCCTCCCGAGGTTTAGCACAGGCCCTTCTACCTTCTTAATGCTCTCCAAATATTTCACCTTTTGATATCAGAGCTGGAAAATCTTAAGTTCCCGGGGGAAATTAGTTTAAAATAGGGCTTTGACTAAGAATTTCTGCTCCCACAGCTCGAGGTGCACAGCCAGCAGTCGCTGCTCCTCAGAGCAGTCCCAGGCTCGGGAGGGGACATCTCATCCAAATTAGGAGCTGAGAAAATCCCTCCTGACAGGCCCAAGCAGGTCCCAGGAGCGAGCACAGGGGAAATAACCTTTCCTCTCTCTGCAGGCAGCAGGGCAGCTCTAGATCCAGCCTTCCATGAAGCCTTGCTCAGCTCCAGAGCCACTGCAGAGTGAGCCAATATTTGAGCTCTGTTCCCTTGGTTAGACAGGAGCAGTGTCAGACAAAACGGCAACACAACCCAAATGAACCCTGGGGGAAATAAACAAAGAGATCAAGAACTGATCAAAGTTCATTCAATTCATGGATTGTTTGTGCCAGAGGTGACATACGTGACCTGAAGGAATTCAAACTCAGAAATTCCTTTAAGGAAGGGAATAAGGATTTTTTTTTTATAATTACGTGCCTATATGCAAATATATATGCATACATATACATATATATATGAATTTATTACGCCAGCTATTAGGATTTAGTTGAAAGTGTAGCTGTGTTTGATGTTCTTAAAATCCTTTGAGTCAATGGATTAAGGAAGAATCCAAAGTTTTGAAGTTCTTCCTAACTTAGAACATAACTCCAGCTTTTATGATTTAATGCAAAATTCATGAAGAGGAACCTAAGGACTTTGAGATCCCGAACACATACAAAAAGTCTAAGTCAGTCATCTGGGTTTAAAATAGGATTTTAAGCCAACTGGAAAAATGTCATGGTGGTGGCAAAAAATTCCACACCCTTTGGTGTCAGCAAGTTTGGTTCAGGTCCCAGACTCTGATTCCCAGCCTTCAGAACCTCCCGTATTTAATGGTGCCAACATTCCTGTTTCTTTAATTCCATTTAATGTCAGAACTTCCAAAGTGAGGCTCTCAGTGGACACATGGAGTGTGTCCATCTCCAGTGCTGAACGCCCAGCTGAAGGAATTTGAGGTTCTTGCAGAGTAGGAGATTCTGGGTGCTCTCCCAGGGAGGAGCTATTGAAGAATGAGGTGTTTTTACTCCATGTTGGTGTTTATTTGCCTGCCTTGGCTGGCTTTAAGGACAGAGGTGGTTTGCAGTGCCATGGGCACACGCAGCTGCTCAGTGGCTCAGGGTGAGGCAATCTGGGCTGCTCAGACCCTCCCAGCCCTCCACCCTTCCCTCGTGCTGTGTTTGTGTGAATTTAAGCACAGGGGAGCCTCCTCTGACAGCTGACCTGGCTGAAAACTCTGCTTTTGTCAGTGGATTAACTTCAGCAGCAGCTTTCAGCTCCGTGACCTCCCTGAGCTGGCTCAGGGGCCACACAGGAGCTCCCCATGGCACCTTGATGATCTCTCATGGAATCAGAGGATGGTTTGGGTTGGGAGGGACCTTGAAGATCATCCACCCATGGGCAGGGACACCTTCCACTGTCCCAGGGTGCTCCAAACCCCATCCAGCCTGGCCTTGGACACTTCCAGGGATCCAGGGGCAGCCACAGCTTCTCTGGGCACCCTGTGCCAGGGCCTCCCCACCCTCACAGGGAACAATTCCTTCCTTAGTATCCATTCTAAATCTACTTTTTTTTCTGTGGGAAGCCATTCCCCCTTGTCCCACCCCTCTAGACCCTGCAACTGTTGTCCACTTCATGCCACAAATAAATGCTTTTATTTGTATTCCCCTGCCCTGCCTGAGTCAGGATTCTTTTTAAGGCAGCTGTGTGAAAACCAAATTATTTTTATCCCGGGAAACAGGGCAAGAGGGCACTTTAGGAATGTCTGTAGCTCCCCATCCTGTCCTCCAGGTCACCCGAGGCATAGCTGAATGCATCCTATTCCAGCTGCAGGAGCCAAGTGGCAACCTGGCATCACAGGAAAATCAGAATCATCGAGGGAGAACAAAATTTGGGGAAGGGCTGGAAGGCAGGGGAAAGCAGATGGGGAGAGGGAAATAAAGGGGAAGGCAGCTGGGGAAAATGCCAAGAGCATGGCTCCAGAAGTCCAAGTGTCCAGAAGAGCCCAGGTTTTCTGGGTCTTTAGAGGAGAGACATCCGGCAGAAGGGCTGTGCTGTCTGGAGCTGCTTGGTGTGGAGCCACAGGGCACAAGCTGCTCTAAACCTGCCAGGATGAATTCCTGCTACGAGGTTATTCAAGATTTCCTTCAGTGGGGCTGCCCTGGGCCGTGATGTGAGCTGCTGGTCACAGCTCTCAGATTAAACACACGAAAAGCAGGACCTGCTGGGAGCAAGGCACTGCCACGGAGTCCTGTGGGGCAGAGGGCTCAGGGAAAGGCTTAAATCCCAACTGTGGCAGCAGGGCTTCCAGTGCAGGGGGAGAAAAATCCCTGTCAAATATTAGAAAAATGCATTTGGAGGAAGAAAATAGCCCAAGGAGCAGGGTGTCCTGCACGCAGGGCTTTGTGCAATACACAGAGCAGAAAGAAGAAGTGGATTTAATCACTCTCTTCTCAGCAAAACGGTTTATTAATCCAGGGCTGAAATCTGTGGTTTCACTTGGCTTACAATAACTGCAGTATTTGTGTTATCCTGCCCCAATCCTCCTCCCAGCTAAGTGATGAAGGACAAACAAAGCTGGATATGTCTGTGGATGAGATTAAGCTTGCTAAATTATAACTCTCCTGGTGGGCAAACTCTTCTGCTCCTAAAGTCACAACAAGGAGTTTATCTAGGACTTAAAATACAGGGAAATGATTTTTCATTTGTTAACAAATTTTTTATTATTTGTTTTACACACAAAAGGATCTACCCTTTGAATTTCCTAGAATGCATGTGGCAAAGTATGTGTCAAATTTAGGTCTAAAACTGTGTGTCCTGCAGGGACACCTTCCACTAAGCCAGGTTGCCCCAAAGCTCATCCAGACTGGCCTTGGACACTTCCAGGGATGTGATTCTGTGATTCTACTGGATCATTCTGACTCCTACCCCACACACTGTTCTTTTTTTTTACAGAGTTCAGGATTTACCTCCCCAAATTCATTCATTTCCAGCACCTTTATTCCTGTTTCTGTAATAACTCCCCACAGGCAGTGGCAGGGGGTGAGCCTGCCCAGTGTCAGTGCTCCCTGCTGTAATGGAATCTGATTTTCACTTTGGCTTTCTGGAGTGAAATACAAGCAAAACTTATACTGCTGAAGCACAGAAAGGGACCACTGAGGTGAAATTATCATTAAAATGTTAAAAAGTTCTTCTGCTCCAAGAAAACCACAACCTGCTCATTTACATGTTAATAGCATAACTTAATGCTCGGGAAGATAAAAAACTCAATCTTTGGCCAGATGCAGAGAATTAATTACAGCAAGTGAAAGGATCCGAGGAAAAGCACAAAGCAAGCCCTGAATATCCTGAAAGAATGTTGTTTTCAGTCAAGTTTGAGGGTGTGGAGAGGAAGAGAGACTTGTTTTGTTGTGGCAGGGCTTTAGAGAGAGCCTAGGCAGACATTTAGGATGTGCTGTCCCTTTGAGCCACGGTGCCAAAGCAGAGAGAAAAGATGAAATGGAGCACACAAGGCCACTGAAGCCACAGTGCTGAGCTCTTCATCCACCTCAGAGGTTGGAAAGCTGTGGAAGAGCTCAGCCTGACAAATCAAGAGCCTGATGAAAGCAGAAACCGAGCCCTGCAAAAGGTAAATGATTTGTTGAAGAGGGGTGCAACTGATCTGATCACCTGGTCTGGCACAAAATCAAAGTGCAGGGTAATCTCAGAATACTGGGTTTTCCTGAATAAATAGTTGCACTGGGAATCTGGGGGGCTGAGATTTATGGTTGGACAGCAGACAGACAGAATGTATTAAATGTTAATGCTAAAAGCAAATACAACAAATAAATATTCACCTGTATAAATGAAATATGGGTTTAGGGCTTTAGCTATGAAAGAGGCAGGAATTTAATCTTTTTTAACCAGAACTCCAGTCTATTGAAAGGTGAATTTTGGTTTCAGTCCTTACTGAGACTGATTGATTTAGACCTCAATACATTTCCTGCGGCTCACAGTTGCATTATGGCCACTGTTAAATGAGCTTCTGGAAAGAAATAAACAGCAATTTGAATTTATTCAACTAAACACATGATCCCTTTCCTTGCAATTAGCTTGAAAGACAAATCAACCACGTCCTACTAAAATGTAAGGGTTGTCTGTTACAAGGGGAGAGCTTTTCATAGTTTGGCTGTCATGGGGAATGTTATGAATTTTTAAAGAGATTGGCTTCTCTGCCTTTCCCCTGGACCATCCTACTTCCTCCATTAATTAAAGATCAATTAATGACTTCATCCAAAATTGGGGAAAAAAGTAAATATTCTAGAGCAGTGCAAACCCAGCACTGAAGCTATTCTAGAATCACTTTATTGAACAGCCTTTAGCCCAACCACAGCTTCAGTTATTTCCCGTGATGGTACTATTACCTCAAGTCTTACATAAATCAGTTGCTTTCTGACTTTCAGCAAAACACGACTTTTTCTTCAGCTGGAGGGATCACATCCAACAAAACCAACCCCTGACCACTTCTTTTCTGTGCTTCCTTCTTTTAATATGGGATATTAGTATTCATTTTGGAAGTGTTACTGTCAACAGTAACTGAGATTTTTCTCATAGAAGTTCTGGGAACCACATTTGCCACCACAGAAATAACGTAGGGAAACATAGCAGCATCAAACCCCATTAATCAGATAATTTCAGCTCTCCTTCTCCTGAAAATTACTCACTGCAGCTCTTCTCTCTGCCTGTCCATCTCCCCCACTATCTCTAGTACCTGTCAGCCAACTGCAATCCTATTCCACACGAGGTCAGACCTCAGAGACAAATTAGTAACAACAGACTTCAGGGAAAATGTTGAAAGGGAGTAGAAAAAAAAAGGGACAACATAATTACATGATTTTAAAAATCCCCAACTGTACCTTGAAGGGAGGGGTGGATTTTCAGTCACTCGTTAGGGAAGTGAATACACAGTGAGTAATCTGTGCTTGGTTGTGTCCTTCTAGTCTTTGGGAGAGCTCCATGTTCAGCAGCACTTGGTCCACCAGTGATGCAAGAGACTCTGCAATCTGGGAACAGTTTTTAGATGGTGAGTTTAGTGTTTGTGACCCCCGGGGCACGTGTGTGTGTGAGCTCAGGGGAGGGGTCAGGAGGGTGTTCCAGAAATGCTGGAGAAGGGAGAGCACCCAGCACTGAGCTCAGCAGGGCTGCAGGGCATTGTCCATCCCCGAACATCCCCAGGGCTGCAGGGCATTGTCCATCCCCGAACATCCCCAGGGCTGCAGGGCATTGTCCATCCCTGAACATCCCCAGGGCTGCAGGGCATTGTCCATTCCCAAACATCCCCAGGGCTGCAGGGCATTGTCCATTCCCAAACATCTCTGGGGCTGCAGGGCATTGTCCATCCCCAAACATCCCCAGGGCTGCAGGGCATTGTCCATCCCTGAACAACCAACCAACCCAACATCTCCAGGGCTGCTGGCAGCTGACCCTGGGTAAATGTAACTGGGGCTGACATGTCTGATCTTAGAAGATCAGCTGGTGACAACAAGAACCTTTCTAGGGGCTCCAGTGACCTCTGAGCTTCCCCCTCGCTCCTCATCAGGAGTGTACTGAACAACTGCAGCATTTCTCTGCCGGGCCTGGCATCCCTGTGGCTCTGTTCCACCCTCAAGGGTTATGAGGATGTTTGGGCTCTCAGTGTGAAATGGCACTGGCCTGCAATGCCACATTGAAGGCAGGTGAGCCACGGAGCTCTGAACAGGCTGTGCTGGAACACAGTTTGTTGTGGGCACCTCTCAAAGGCAGATTAGCGAGTGGTTCGTTCTGGGCAGGGGAGGGTTTCCAAACCCTGGGTGCAAACAGCTTTTGGGTGTCCCACAAACCACTGCTGGCTGTGGTGAGCCCAGGGAGAGGAAATCACTGCTGCTGGCAGAGGCAGGGCTGTGGCAGCCAGCACTTCATGACCTTGCACACATCCCTTGCTCCACAAACTGCATTTCCTGGTGATTTCTTGGATAATCACTGCACTTCCTTGCTTCAAGGGGTGTGCAAAAAAGCTGGGAAGTGAAGAGAAGTGCTGTTGGAGAGAAGGCACATCCTGGGGCAGCAGCACAGACATCTGGAAACCTGCACAGTCCCTCTGCTCACCAAGAGCTCTGGAACCTCTTGGAATCCCAGAATCGTTAGGCTGGAAAAGACCTCGGGGATCATCGAGCCCAGCCTGTGACTGATTCCCACTTGTGGGGCTTTTGGATGCTCCAGTGAGAGACCAGGGCTCAGATTAGCCTGTGAAGCCTGGCCTTGCAGAAAGCACTCAGTTACCAGCATCCTTTGCCTCCACACGTGGAGTTTGTGTCACCGGTTTTTGCTGAATCCCGACGGAATGTGACAGTGCGTGAGGCAATGTTTGTCAGGGTCTGGAGCTGATTTCCTACCCCCCAGCACCATCTGGCACGGCAGTGGGAACTCCAGAGGAATGAGCATTGCTCTGCCAGTCACTCCTCCATCAGACAGGAGCTGGAACGCTGATGGACTCATCACCTTTGTCACCTGGCAATCAGGGAGCACTTCATGGCTACTGAGACCAAGGTTAAGAAGTGGGCAACAGAGATTAATGCACTGCTCACTTTGACTGCTGCTGATGCAGGGAACAGGCTGGGTTTGTGGTTTCTATTTTTGAAGTTTCTTTTTGCACAAAGGTGTTGGATTTCTTGCCTAAATTGCTGCGAGCTCTTAATTTTTTGCTGTTGTCCAAATGAAGAGAAATGTTTAAATTTAAAAAAAAAAAAGAAGGGTGCTGAAGGGAACTGCGTGATGTGTTCATTGATACACAGATAGTTTTTGATTAAAATTACACCTTATAAAACTCCTCTCAGCAGCAGGACTTGTTCTGGTGTGCAAGGAGGGGCTTTGAAGAGCAGCATCCCTGACACAGACCCTGGTCAGGCTAGCTGCCTCAAGTGCCTGGTAGCAGAAAAGAAAAAGCATAGCAAAGTTTACTTTTCCATAATGCCTTGGAATTTCCCACTGTTCAGGTGGTGACACATTCGAGTGAGGAAGTGTCCGTTTTTGGAGGGACAGGCAAATGATGAGATAAAAGAATAAAAAGCCTAAAGGTAAAATTAGCTCCCTCTTCCATTTTTAAAGGGTTGGGAGTGGAGGGCTGAGATCTCAGGTAACCATTTGTGCTCTGCTTTTGTTCTGGTGCAGACAGACAAGTTCAGTATAGCATTTTCTCTTTTTCCCTTAATTGTTTTTAAAATGAGGCAATTGGTTGTATTTGCTGTCACTGAGAACACACTGGCTTCAGTCCCTTGTGATCCCTGGAACGGAACAAACTCTGGGGGTGTACATGGCTTGTTAACCCTGCTGTCACAACCCTTTCCCCAGCCACTTCTGCTCCTTGATGTTGCTGAAAACAAAATATTTGTCCTTTTGAATATGTTTTGTTTGTCCTCATTGACAGCTAGAACATTTCCTGCAAATGGCAACCTAATACAAGAAGCACTGACAGAAATCTCCAGCTGAAAATGTTCTTCCCTTCCCAGACATTTCTCGGTTTTGCTCTTTGCTTCTAAAAGTAGCCGGAAAATGTCAAGTTAGTCTTACTCAGACTCCGAGATTGGAAAGCAAAGTGTGTAAGTCAGAGAGCATTTCCGTGCCAGAGACAAAGGGAAGGAGTTGTTTATTCGGTGGGTCAGCCCTGTCCCAGTTTTCCAGGGTGACGCAGGACTCCCCTGAAAAGACCTCTTGTGCCTTTTCTAAAGGCTGCTCGCAGTCACTCAGGAGGGCACAGTCACGCTCCCACGCCTGACTCTGAGGCCTCACTCTGATTTGCAGGAGAGCTGTGACATTTTTGAACATAAACTCATTTAATCTTAACGCCCCTCACACCTCAGGACTGGGGACTGCGTGCATTTGTTTGTCTCAAAGCCTGTAGGACGCCTCTCTCTGCTATAACGAAGTGTTTTGCTAAGCCATTGTTTTTACCATAAATATATTCCCTTGGCTGCATCTTTGTGTGGATTATTTGCTCCAGAATCTTTTCTTTTCATCTCAGAGACGAATATACATTTCGGGACCAGGTTTTGAAATACCAGCTTGCTTCAGGAAACTTCTTATAAGCAAGTCTGGGAAGGCAGCACTAAATCACTTTTGTATATTTTATTTCCCAAGGAATCAGACCCACTTTGTTTATTATCTCGCAAAACCCCAAGCAGAATGTAAAAACCAAGACTGAATCAGAAAGGAGCATTATGAAAATACTGAAGCTGTCCTTCCCTGGCAATGGGGAAACACATTCCTTCACTTTAATGTGAAAGAGAAATGATACAATGGTAAAGAAATAAAACCAAAACCAACTGAAGAGTCTGAGAGGAAAGCTGATGTCTTTACAATTCCATGGGTGAAGGTGTGGGTATGTTAATGTCTGTGAAATGGGTCTGGCTGCTGACTTTGGGCAGTGGGTTTGTCACAGAGCCCAGCTTGGCTCCTGAAACAGACAGGGCTCTGCACCAGCCTGAACTGCTGAACTCTGGGGTAAGATGCCAGGTTCAAGGGGGCATATAGGGTAGGGGGTTTGGGAAGGCTGCACCTTCCTGGTGCCTCAGCAATGGGGAAAGGAAGAGGGCACCGTGCAGCTGGGAGTTTGGGATGAAAGGAGGCTGCGCCCTCCGAAACCTCGAGAGAGAAAACCCCGCGGGCTGTGCCGCATGGCCTCTCCCTTTATTCGAATAAAGTTGCAGGACTCCTCTGCCTCCTTTTTGGGCACAAACCTCTGGTGTTGGTGGATTTTTGTGACGATTGGGAACTCATCCAGGATCCTTCCACTGTCCAGCATNTCCTTGCTGGTGCCTCAGCAACGGGGAAAGGAAGAGGGCACCGTGCAGCTGGGAGTTTGGGATGAAAGGAGGCTGCGCCCTCCGAAACCCCAAGACAGAAAACCCCGCGGGCTGTGCCGCATGGCCTCTCCCTTTATTCGAATAAAGT
>VWZW01007435.1:796-17814 GCA_013397115.1 Edolisoma coerulescens
GTCTGCAAACTTACTGAGGGGAGAGAAAAACACAAAATCCTGTTGCTTCTCATGTACTTTTTACTCAACTGCATTTCATTTATGTGACTTCTGAAATGTAGAAATTTATTTCACTTTGACATCCTACCAAGATGTTTTAAAACTAATGAAAATGCTTATTTAGTATAACGCCCTTACTTTAATTAATTTTTTTTCTTACATTATTTTACTATTCCAGCAAGCTTTTAACAGCTGGTATCAGAAACAGGCAGAAGGTTAATATGTTACTTTACCAAAACACAGCATTACTTTCTAGCTGCAGTGGTTCTGGGAACAAAAGCCATTACATACTACCAAAACAAACCATCCTTTTACATAAAACACTGACAGAAATGTAAAGAGGAGGTTATCTGTTAGAAATTAACAAGAACTGTTTAATCACCCTATGGATTAGTTTCTGGTGACCGTGGCCTCCATAGAGGCCCATCAAAATCCTTTGGTATCCTTCATTTCTCGGGAGATGTCTTTAGGAAAAGATTCCAAGCCCTTTCCCTGACATTTGTATGAATTAGTCTTTGAAGGGAGGATGGAAAGAGAACTTCTGCTAATCACAAACACTGCTGCTACATTGCTTCTTTAAAAAAAATTATAAAGACATGCATGCCTTTGCCACAACTGAAAGCTCTGCTCTAAAAATGAATTATACAAGGAAAGGGACCTCAGCTGAATTACACGTATCACTAAGAAATGAAATGTTAAATTACATCTTCACTGACTAACTTATGCCAAAATGTAAACATGTGCACTACACCTGCAGTAAAAATGCTATATTGTATAAATTGTGAAATGCATTTCTGTTGTTTACAGTAAGAATAAAACTCCGTACAACCATTACATGGTAACATGAACAAGCAATGAGAAATCTGAAGTAAACTCTGGAACTATACAAAATAATCAATACACACTGTTGCCAGGCGTATCTCCTCTGTTGTGCCATGTTCTGAATCCCTAAACAATTATCTTACTTTTTGTACTTAAAACACCGCAAATACTGAAATCTTAGGTTTTGAGTTTATTATTTCCCTCTCCTTGCTCTTCATATGAATTCTACAGATGACAGACAGTAGAAAATGTAGCTTGATTCAATTAATCTCCCCTTTGATGAAACCTAGACGCCAGGAGACAGAGATAGATTCCAACAGAACAGGCATATTCTCAAAATTATGAAAATTGAGCTAAACAACATGGTAAAATCTGCGTATTCAGGAAAGGCAGCTCTCCCACAACCCTAAATAACCTCGAGTAAGTTTTACTAAGTTTAACTGTGAACTGAATTTTAAATGTTCTTCTATTTTAGAATACATAATTTGTGATAATTTTTTATTTCTGCACTTGGAAGTAATTGCGCACACAAAGCATCTAAAGAATACCACTGAATCATAGAATGTCCTGAGTTTGAAGGGACCCACCAGATTCATCCAAGTCCAACTCTCGGCCTTGAAAAAGACACTCCAAGAGTCACACCATGTGCCCNACCGTGTTAAACTTCACACAATTGGTGACTGACCATCCTTCTAACACGGTAACCGTTTCTCTGAGCAGCCTGTTCCAGTGCCCAACCATCCTCTGACTGAAAAACCTTTTCCTGATGTGTATACTAAACCTTCCCCAGTCAAGCTTCATGCCATTTCTTGAGTCTTGTCAGTGGTCACCACAGAGAAGAGATCAGCACCTGCTCCTCTGCTTCTCATGAGGATGTTTAAGACTGCAATGAGGAGCCCCCTCAGTCTCCTCTTCTCCAGGCTGAACAAACCAAGTGACCTCAGCTACTCCTCATAAGGCTTCCCTTCCAAACTCTTTACCATCTTCATAACCCTCCTTTGGACAATCTCAGGTTAATGTCTTTCTTGTATTGTGGTGCCCACAAGGGCAGACCTTACTCAAGGTGAGGCCAAATCAAGTGCAGAGAAGAGCAGGACAATTACCTCTCTTGACCACCTCGTGATGCTGGGGCTGGCTTGCTCTCCTTCCTGTCAAGGCACTTTACTCACTCATATTCAACTTTCCATTGACCAGAACCCTCTGGTCCCGTTCTGCAGCACTGCTCTCCAGCCNACTCCCTGGTCTATGCACACACCCATGGCTGCCCATCCCAAGTGCAGAATCCAGCACTTGACCGTGTTAAACTTCACACAATTGGTGACTGACCATCCTTCTAACTCGGTAAGGTCTCTCTGCAGGGCCTCTCACAACAGTAGTGTCATCACTAGACTTACTTTTGAGTTCTGCATCCAAGTTGTTAATGAATATGTTGAAGAGAACTGGGCTGAGGATGGAGCCCCACGGAACCGCACTTGTGACTGGACACCAGTCTGATGTCACCCCATTCATCATAACCCTTTGTGCCTGACTCACGAGCCAGTTGCTCACCCATTGCATAACATGGTTACTCATATGTAAGCCAAACATTTTGTTCAGAAGGATACTCCGAGAGGCAGTATCAAAAGTTTTGCTGAAATCCAAAAAGATTACATCAGCTGGCTTTCCTGGGTCACGTAGGCAGGTTACTGTGTGATGACATGGATACAGAAGTAAATTTGAAGATACATAGATGACATTCACTTCCCTGTAAGACTGTCTTTTACAAACATTTTCTTATTTTAGGGTGGTTGTCTGTGTTTCACATTCCTCCATCCAGCCTACATCAGGTTCTGGAGCTTTCCTCTTACATGGGGTTCTGAGTTACCTGAGCACCCCCTTTACTAGTGTCCCCACTGTGTTTTCAACGCCACCATCTCTTCTCGCAACAGTCCTTATTTTGCAAGTCTGCAAACAACTCTGTGCAACCTCTTTTCCCTCAGTCATTCTGCGCCCTTATCGCTTTTGTTCTGCTAGATGAATCACTCTGGATGCTAATATGCTTCTCTCTACTGTAAGATAGGTGAAGATGAGATGCTGGCATGGCTTAACTGTTCAAATGTTGCATGACATAGTTTGAAAGATAGGAAGCTATGGCTATGCTAAATAACAGCAAAGGCTTTCATGTGTCACCTGTTTTCTTTTGAGTTCCCTAATTTCCTATAAAATCGTAAGACTCTACACTAAAAACTCCCAAAATACAATTTTTCACAAAGTTCCCATACTGGTAAACAGAAAAGGAAACCAAACAGAACTGACAGCACTCTTCAAACTTGACTAATCAGATGTCTTACTTCTGCACTAACTAGTGTATTCAAGATTTGGAAGTTTACCTATACAACTAAGAGATTAAGAAAGGATTAAGATTAAATAATACATTGTATATTCACTAGACACCAAAAGATGCACACAGATGGCAGTTAATGTATCTTCAGCAATTAAAAATTCAACTATATGAATATTGCAATAATTTAAGTTTTTAAATTATTTATCTCGAAGTGGCAGAAAATATCACTATTTAAAAATAGCATACAAGATGCAAGTCATGAAAAATTGATGTGAAATAGCAATGTAAGACTTGAGCTCACTTTAAGCAAAACTATTAATGCAAAAAAATTCCTACCAAATTCAAGTCAACGCAAAAAGAAATTTCATGACCCGTTCCACCAATTCTTAATTCTCAGTTTTATTCTCTCTGAAGTATACTAGCAAATTGTATAAACTCAAAAAAAAAAAAGATAAGAGAGATATCAAATCACAAAGGAAAAAATTAAGTTCTTTCTGAACCACTCCCTTTTTCCTTCTGTTTGCCCCTCTAATCTTTCATTTTCTGCTACACTCCCCCTCCCAAACTTCCCAGTGAAAATAAATGTCAGATGGCTTTCTCTTAAATCAGAAAAATAATCTCTAACTGCATTTTACTGTATTTGCTGGTTAATATATCTCCACAGTGAACCTAACATTTAGAATCTATCATATCAACATAGTCATCATGATCCAAGCTGCAAATAATAGAGAGTGTCACTGTCAATTTTGCTTTCTCACACTTCCTTCCCTTCACTTCATCTGATTTTAATAATCCCTGTCAAACCACAAACAGTCCAAATTACCTTCTTGACACAGAAGCTTTCAAGGAAGAGACAGAATCTCAACTTTCATTTAGTGACTACAAAAGCAAGCTGTCCGACTGGACAAATATTATTTTCACTCTTGACAATCTCTGTAGTAAAGCACGCTTTTTAATTTTCACTGAAGCTGCCAAGGGTTTCAGATAAGCTTCTTGTTTAGCGTAGATTGACTCACAGGATGAGCAAACCAACAACTGTAATTGTTTTCAAAAAAGCCAGCAGTTTTGAGGAAAAAAAAAAATTGCCTGCAAGAAATGACAATTGCGTGTCATCGGCTAACTGAGTTAAGAAAAAGATTATACACATAATTTCAATTTAGTAGATCTCATAGGATGTTTCATGATCATTTTACATTTCTAAAATTGACCAAATGGCTGTTCCTAACACTGTAATATAAATCAGAATTTCAAGGAGGAGAAATTTCTATTCAATGACACCAGCAATAATCTAAAACAGGTTAGCATTTGACAACAGGAAATATGTTCAAGGCAAATAAATTCTGCAGAAGGATGTCATCTGTAATTATTTTCCACTCTGTTGGCTTGTCTTCAGAGTAAGCTCAAGAACATAACACCCTGCTTCACCTATATCAATTTAAAAGTAATTGATTTCTCTGATGACGCACAGTATTGTATAATTAGCATTATATTTTAAGTTTATGTGATTAATCAAAGCATAATACATTTTAATAAAAAATATTTTCTTCACATAGACACAGCAGTCTCTAATTATCTGAAAGTCTATTGCTTTCAGTATTTTAACTGAAAGTTGCACTCAGGTTTTGAAATGCTACTAGCTATGAAAATAGAAAACATAATAACCAAGGTGCTTCCCATCAGAAGACTCATGTGAAGTATTTGTTCAAACACCTCAGATGATTGTCCCATGCATGGACTTAATGTAAGTCTAATCAAAGCCATTTTAAAAGATTCTTCACCAATTAGTCAGTCTATACCAACATAATAAGAGGCCATCTTTGACAAATCCATAAAATCACAACAAAATGCAGAGACCTATGCATAGATGGTGTTTAAAGTTCCACAGCAAGAGAATTATGCTTTCTACTAATACAGAAGCGTTACAGTGCTCTTTTAACAGTTTGGGCTGGTAACCGGCTCTTCATGATGACTCACTCATCTTCATGGCCAGACATCTTCCTGCTTGCCTTTTAATTCTGTTTTCCTTCCTAGCGAAGAGTAAGAGTTTCAGGAGCTTTCTGTTTTCCTTCAGCATGGCTAGTTAAAGCACAATCTTGATACTCAGCAGTATATTGATTCTACCACAGGTCTGCACTGGATTGATCTGTATGTTTTATTCTAAAAAAAGTATCTGATCAAAAGATCACTTAACGGAGGAAAAAAAAATGTAAGTAACACACAGACCAATGGTATTGTCAGTTTCAATTAAAAGGACATTGATTTAAGCCTCTTTATGTGAAGTGCTTAGCCCTGACTATGACTTGACTTCTAGTTAATTATCAGTTTATATTCAGAGCAGAACTTATGACTGCTGCCAGCTAGCTTAATACATTATAAAACGCCACAGATTATATATGATTTAGGGTTTAAACACTACTGAAGAGAATAGAAATAGAAGATACAAAAGACATCTGTAGAACACTATATTAAATTACAAATATACTGATTGATATGAAGTAGGCCTACACCACATCTAGTTTATGGTAATCAAACAAATTGCAGAAAACTATACCTTGTGTCTAACTGGTTTTCAGTTCTGTAACTGTTACGGAAGATAAAAAAAATCTTAAGACAGAACCTTCTCACAAATTCACAAGCCATATATAAATCATTTTTCCACCTAGTTTCTCAGTGGTAGCCATTATCTTCCCAGAGCACCCTCTCTATATTTCGATTCAGTTTTGTTCCTTGATTACTTACATTATAAGATTTTACATCTTTATTTCTTCGCAGGAAATGCAAGTCATCTCAACTTGATGCTACAAAAGCAAAAGGACACATAACCAAGTGGCAATTTTAAAGAATATTTATCCTCAATATTTTTCCATTGCTGTTGAAGAACAAAAGAAAAACAAAGGAATAGTTACAGCGAAAGGAACTTCCTTCTTATCAAAGACATCTTAAACAATACTTTTAAGCTCCAGCCTGAAGCTCCCTATCATAGGGCAACAAAGAGTCCCACAGCTGCCAGCTCATGAAAGAAACATCCTGTATTCATGGGGAAGTTCATTTACCTTTATACTTTTACTATATATGCCATAGAAATGCCACATGAGTATGATTCAAGAATACTCACAGATAGTTCTAATACATTCAGCCACCTCTTCAGGGAAGATGCTGTGTCAAGAATATTATTTCAAGATATGATAGAGACAAGAGCACAAAAAAGGGAGAGAATGAATCATTCCTAAATGCATTCACACTGGGAAAAAGAAATAATTATCTGGAACCAGACCAGGTCATAAATTACTGTGCAAAAAGGAAAGACAATCAGCTGATTTGTGATGCAGAAAGGGCTTCCTCCTCCCTATCTTAAAAAACCTACTATAAAATTTGTATTAGATTCTCTAGTGCCAAAACCACCTAGCCTTTGGTTTCATGATTAAGAGGGCAAGTGTTCAGAAATATATTGTAATTGAGTACCATACACTGTATTATTTCTTACATAATTACAAGACTTAAATGACTTGTGCAACCGGCCAAGAAGTGGAACTACAGTGTAAACAAGGTGCACTACTTGCCTATTACATCATAACAAAACTCAACTGAAAACTAAAAATCAATTTTTGGTTTTTTTGAAGGAAGACTACATTTCAAGTTTATAGAAAGACAGGAGGACATCACAAACTAAAGGAGTAAGAACTTTTTTCCCAGGGTCACATCAACATTTTAGCAAATTTTTTTTTTTGTTAATTTCAAAGAACTTCACAAGTTTAAAAAATTAATAAGCCATATAAGATTCAAGTAGGAAATTTATATTACAATCAAATTTTTAAGCTTTAACCTATATCTTTTTTAACTGCCTAAATCTGAGTATAGTAATAACTTAAGCAGAATATCCTTCAGAAGCATGAGCTGTCATCGAATCTATTTTTATATAAAAGTTCTACAGTGAACCTTAGAGTTTCAGTTCTATTCCTTTAACCTGTAAGATAAATTATGCTTGTTACGACACAGACAACAGCAAGTGGTCCCAAACGAAGACTGCTTGCACTGGTACACCACCATAAAGCAGTTTGAAGGACATTACAAGCAAAAACAAAACATCCAATGAGAAAAGTAAGAAAGTGTTCGAAGATAGAAAAGTGGGGTAGGATTTATTGAAATGACATTTTTCCTAGGTAAGCTGGTAATAAGTGACATCACAACATCCTTATGCTAATCTTTGGAGCTAAACATTACTCAGAAACTCTGAGTTTGTTCCAAATAAGTGAATCAAAAGTCAATAGCTTTGCAAATGTATATCACACGAGGGTATTTAAAAATAATTTGATTTTTAGTATCAAGGCAGACTGGAACGATTTTTCCATTTTTTTCCTCTATCCCAGTGTGCACCAGGGACAAGTTTATTACACTATAAGCACTAAAGTGGGCTGTCTTCCTCACCATTCCCTATATTTACATCACCTGACATAACTTACATGCAGCCAGTCAAACGGCATCTTAAGAATTTAAAATGTTGTAGGCACTACTACTCTGATTTCAAACAATCTTCTTATCCATACTAGTAGATGATTGAGCTCTCTAAACCAATTCTTCTTGGAATGATCACAACTTTTAATTCAAATGAGGCTTTTGTACTATTATGCACTAATGGCAACACAATAAAAAGAATGGTGAGAAATTGATTAACTGTACTGAGAAAAGAGATTCAGACAAGTTGAACGAGAGACCACATTTTCTGACCCTTTTTTCACAGGATCCTACCAACCTTCTGTACCAGCCACTTAGCCTGTGCAAGCCCACTTATCCCTATTTACCAGGCAGCTGTATGAGCACTGATGGTGGCATGGGGCTGAAGTGAGTGACTGGTGCAGGCCTGACAACTTGGCAGCAGTACCAGTTTATGCTAGATTAAGTTGACAAAATGATGATGAAAATAATAGATTGCCTGCATTAGACTTACAGACCTTGAGAAATCATCTCTACAGAGGAACTGAAAGGACTGTGTTTACGCATGCATGCTAAGATACCTCAACAGAAAGTTCTATTAAATTTACCAGCAACAAAATGGGAAAGCATATGTAAGAAATAACAGAAACTACCCTGTTCAACTGCTTTTGTTTCACATATTTTAAGTAATTAAAAATCTTTTAACAAAGCTTTCTGCATACTCTTGGTTTAGGCAGTAGTGTTCAATAAAAAGAAAGTGGTTCTTTATGTGGAAAAGAATTAGGAATTCTCAACACTTTATGGGGTTTTAGCTAAAGTACTCCAGGACTAAAATTCCTGTAGCTCGTAAGTTCCATAGAAAAGTCAGCAAAGATTAAAGCAAATGAAGTTTGAAAGAACAGCATGTAATTTTGACAACAGGATAGCCCCTGTTATTTGACCAATACTCTTACATCTGTGTTTTATATTAAAAACAAAGACAACAAAGCCTGTACTGTTTCCATGGATTTCATTATTTTTCTGAAAACAGAGGATATGTAAAAAAAACCAACCAACCAAACACCACAAAAAAACCTGTATCAAAATGACAGTAAGGTTCTAACTCCAGCCCACAAAAGCCAAGAAATTTAAAGTTAGTCTGACATTTAATCCTTAAATCATGCAAGGGTGCTTCTTTTTTCAAAAAATGACAATGCAAGGTAATGACAAGTTGTCAGCCCTAACTTTGAATTGCCTGAAGTTTGTCATTTGGTGTTTGTGTCACAACCTTAATGTTATTTAAATGTAGTTTTTAGTATCTATTATTTAAAAAGGTCTACTTTATGACAGCAAAAAGCTTTGATGGAATAAACCTCAAAGTACACTGCAGTGCTGGTATGCCACTTCATTAGAAGTAGTGCATAAAACATATGCTGTTGACAAATCTAATTCATTAAAGTTGAGGTAGAAGCACTTTAAAGCAACTGGATGGCATCATTAGCTACAGTTCCTTTCATAAATTATTCTTCTTTTTTCTTTTGAATGATTTTGTCAGTGTTCCCTTTTTCAGACTGGGAATGCTTTTGCCTTAAAGTTCAATACCTTCAACATGTCTGGACAAGTAAAATAAGTAGCTTATTTGCTAACACTGAAATTGCAAGCTGATTATTTCACCCATATTAACTAAAGAGGAATAAAACTGAGCAACAATGTATAAGAGTTTCAGCCTTAACAAACATAAAATTTTAAAATGAAGAGAAGCAGAGATTACACACTACAACAGAGTAACACTGGCAGCATTTTTAATTGCTACTGAGATAACTTGGATTTGATATTGAATTCTGCAAGAGAGAAGATTAGGCACATCACAGAGCTGATGGCTAGATGACATATTTAGTTATAAAAGGAAGAGTTGCTAATTATATTACTTGGAGTTTTAGGTAAAGATCAATATTGGTACAGGAACTAAAGACTACAGAAAGGTCCATAAATGAAGCTGAGCTGGTATTTGAAGTATGGCCCATCAGAGCAACCTTCCAACAGCAAAAACACATCACTAGTCAAAACCTGATCAAATTCCATCTCAGAATATTGTTGCCTGTGAGAACATTTAAATTCTTATCTTCAAATCAGAAAGAATTAAGTCCTATCACTGAGGTCTCTAAAAACCAAACCACAGTACAGGAAACTTCACTGAATATCTAAACAATGAAGTGAAAAAGGACGCTTTTGAGGACTAAATATACACAGCTTATGATTAAATTCCACTAATAACATATACAAAGAAATTCTAAACTACATTGTATACACAGAAACTGAAAACTAAAATAAATCAAAGTTTCTTAATCAAGGATTCTTTATGTAACATAATTTTCCTTTTAATCCCTTACAAAGTGACCTAAATCTATTCACTGAAAAAAAAAAAAAAAACAAACCCACAGAAATTTCTGCATAGAATACATAATCATACTTCATTATGTCAGTATCTTAAACAAATATTTTCTAATGAATTATCTGAATGTTGCCTTTTTCTTGGAAAGGCCATGAACAGCAGATTACACCATCCTATATATTTCTAGACAGACACACGTACACAAACACCTTTTTACCTAGATGAAGTGCCTCGGATTAATTCTATACTGTCTCCTGCAGAGACAAAGTCATTCCAATATAATGCTTACTGTGAAGATTTAAGAGGTGGATGCCTTACTCTGAAAAGTAACTTAAATATGGAACACTTCCAAATATAATTAATTGAGGCCTATTTTATGCTTCCAAAAATTGCAGCAAATCAGCATCTGGAAGCATCTCTCAAATCAGACAGATTAATTTACTGTAAAAGTTCTTTGAGAGTTGACATACTGTCCATTTCTAGTCTTCGGTGCTTGAATACACAAATTTCCTTCTAAAGGTGTGCAAATGCTCTGCTCAATATGTCTGATTAAGTCATCCTGCCAACTACGCCAATTGTAGCAATGTGGCAGAGAGAAGACTCTTGGTCAGGCACAAGAAATACGACAGTGTGCGGATGACTGTGATTAGAATTAATGCTAATACAATATCTAAATATTGTCAGTGCAGTATATAAGTGGGTCTAAAGGGTTATAATATCAGAGGCTCAGCTAGAAACGTTCAGTTAACAGTCTTTGGCCTTACAGAATGCACAATTACAAAGCAACAAAGCATCTATGGAACTACTTTATGATTTTGTGTATGTGACCGGATCTTGCTGCTTTTTTACTCAAACCTCCGAAAGTGAGTTTTCCCTGCCTTTGGGTTGGATGACGTACCCTGCAGGCATCCCTGCTGGGGGGCAAGAGGAGGTGTTTCACCCAGAACCTGCCTGCAAGCTCAGGAGACCAGTTTGCACAGTCTCCAGCAACATTTTATACCCTTTTTGGCCAAAGGTGCACCAAAATCAATCACAATCATCAGAGCTTTCCCATCTCCAGATTACATCAATTATGCAACCATCCAGACAGTTCCTCCTGCAATTCCCACTTGGTGTTCTTACCTTAGGACAATTCCCACTGGGTGTTTCTATCTTAGGACAAATCAAACTGTCTATCAGAGACAATCAAAAGGGAGGAGGTGTGTGTGTTGGAGGCGGGGGGAGGGGAACTGCACACAAAAACCTGGCTATCTTTTGTCACGTCATATTTACCACATTAGTCAGCATTTACCATTTACCTCAGAAGATTAATATCATGTATCTCCAATATGCTACACATAAAATTCTCCTAATTAGTCTCCCCATTAATCCTCATCCTGCTCTTTTTCCATTTTGTTCCCTCTTCTGACATACTGTCTTTACATATATACGGAACAGTCATCTATGTTTAAGCCTTGCACCACCAAAACATTGGAAGTTACCCGCAGATGGACAAGCACGATCTGCAAGATCTGCTGAAAACAGGTGTTCCACCTTAAGGGACAACTAAACAGCTACAAAGAACCTCTACGATCCTCTGTTAACTGCTCAAACTTCTACTCAGCTCTGGTGAGACCCTACCTGGGGCACTGTGTGCAGCTCTGGGACCCCCAACACAAGAAGGACATGGACCTGCTTGAACAAGTCCACAGGAGGGTGACAAAGATGATCACAGTGCCAAAATACCTCTGCTACGAAGACTGGCTGAGAGAGGTGGGGCTGTTGACTGTGGGGATGAGAAGGCTCTGGAGAAACCTTATTGTAGTCTTTCAATACTTAAAAGGGAGCTTGTAGTGGGTTGAAACTAAATGATTTTTAAGGTCTTTTCTAACCCATCCCATTCTATGAACCTCACCTTAAGTAGCAAATTGATGTCTGACACCCATATGTCACAATCTTATATTCCAGCTACATATTGATAAAAAACCAGAACTGTAATATTCTGTAGGGTACTTCAATACTTTCTTGCTCTTGTTGCACCTTCATCATCTTCCCTATAATAATTCATACCATACTTTCTCCTAACTTCTTTTTTCCTTCTTCCATCCACAACCATCTCCACCTTTGCTCTCTATACTGACTTCAAGTACAGTGAACTGCAGAGAAGGTAGAAAGTGTACATGTAACACATTACCCCACTGGCTATATCATGTCTAACTTGATTTTCTAATGTCTGCAAGCCAGGGTTCATGTTTATCTGCACTCTGGGCATGCTGTTGGCAGTTGCCAAGTTAGAATTAAAACTGGGGGGAAAGAGGTGTTATTGCAGAGAAGAAACCATTCTGGAATATTCGTAGTATATATAGGTTATATTTAACAACGTTCAATTATTAAAAAAAATTACAATATCTTCTAGTATTACCTACATTTATCATTTTAAATGCAGTTACCTAGAGAAGAACAAAATACCAAAAGATTAAGAAAAATGCATTTTACAACCCAAAAACCAAGTAATCAGCAAACACAATGTGAATGAGCTTATGTGCATTCTCAAAAAAAAAAAAGAAAAAAAAGAAGGTGAAAGGACTTTGAGAAATGAAAAACTGCTGATCACATCAGAATGGATCTCTTCTGTAGGAAAAAATATTAGAAGGTCAGCGGGGGAACTAGGTCAATTAAGTATTTCAGGCAAGTATATAGCGCATTTAGGACAGGGCAGAACAGTAATATGATTAAGAATGTCTAAGAAGCAGCAATAGACTAACTCATGTCAGACAAAGAAAAGGCACTTGAACTTTATATGGTAGGAAAGTTAAGTATTAAATGCAAAATAAAACCATTCCATCCCTATATTTTAAAAGAAACAAACAACCAAAACCTAAGTCCAAGACATGAGAGACTGAAAGTACACTAATAAAACACAGTTCACTAATTCATTACTGAGTGAAGTAATACACATAAAGTATATAGCATTGCCTCATGTACCAAATAGTTACTGAACAAGCTGCTGAACACTATTCTGTGCTCTCTGCATTTGTCCATCAACACTGATTCACTGACCAACATTAACGGAATGTGAACTGGCAGAAAGGCAGATGAATGCAAGGAGATGAGAAGAAGGGCTGAGCTGGTAATAGACATAAAAACAAATGTTCTTTGGAGCAAAAATGGTTACATGAAAGAACCACGAATGATACATCCTGAGAAGAATATGAAGACATTTTGAAAAACAAGTATGAAGTTATGATAACTGAGAGTTTATATAATCAGTAAGGCTTGAAGAAAAGCAGCAATTTTCACAATGCTTGTTCTGCCTTTCCTATATTCATTAGCTCATGAAAGAAACTACAGGTAGGTTTATAAAAAGATGATTACTATTAAGAAGCCCCTGTAGCTTCTGTGGATTTACACTGTATTATTTCTAATCCTTGTAATCCCTTATCACTACAGAAAAAATTTAAATTCCTTCAGTTTCAACTAAGCCAGAGACAGTGTTTCATACTGAAGAAAAAATTACTTTAAGTGGCATAAAGTTAGATTTTTATCCACATGAAGGCAGTGTGGAGACACTTCATACTGTTTTAGATTTTATGACTGATTTTTCAGTGTAGTTTCAGGACTGGCTTTTTTACAAAGGCTGTGATAACTAAATGTTTGCCTATTGCATTGGGAGTAGCATTTAAAAAGTATACATGTTATGTTTAGACAGAAGAAAAAAGCTCCAATGGATAATTTTACTAAATCAGTTAATCAGTCAACTGATAATCTTGTTTGCATGATGGCAAGTATTTTAAGCGCATACTACAAAATATATTCTACTAACAAAAATAAAAAAAATCTGTCAGATTGTACTTCACAATGGAAAAGATGCCTTTGCATGGGCTTAATCACTATCAAAATATACACAAAATTTTCAACATAGGAAGTCAAAAGGCTTATGAAGGACAAAACACACACACACAAAAAGAACAAACAAACAAAAAAAATCCCTAACTTGCAAAGTTAAGGAAAAAGTGGCAGAGGCTTTGAGATATAGACTGAGATTTATGGACAAGGATCAACGGTGATAACACGGAAAGCAGCAGCACCAATAAGGCCTGAAGAAAGATAACTGTGCGAAGTAAAATAGCTACCTGTGGGAAATGTAAGTGAAATTTCAAGGCAGAAGACATGGTGGTAATACAAATATGCATAGAACAAAAAGGAAATAAAAAGTGTGAGGTAGAAAGCCAGAACAGTGTCATGAAAATGAACAATCTCTTTTTTTCTCTCTAGGTAATAAAATTGAGAAAGGAGGTCTGAAAGAGATGGACACGTGATACACTGTAAATAAAATCTTTCTGTGATAGAGGAAAAGGAATATTTATTTCTCTGATCTTGGCTTCTTAATGAACCGGACATGACAGCTGTACAGCCATTCTTGATAATTCTTAAAATGTAATTAGAAGTTAAATGCCATGTGTGTAGAACTGAAAATAACTTCTTAATTTTTATAAAAGATTTCACATGCACTGTAGAAGAGAATGTGTAAAAGTGGATACTATCTAAAACCCAGAGACAAACTTCTTAAATACAATTTAAAATACTGAGCAACTGAACCATATATTTGACAAATATGTTAAAAGAATAAAGAAACCTAGAGGAACTTAAAAATACATCAGTTAAAAAGCCTGCTCCCTATGAGACCAATGAGACATAAGAAATACTTAGCTACCATAATGAGATCACAACAAGGATGGAAAGGAAGAAATATTTTAGGCTTTTAATGAACCAAATAATAGAATCAGGGAGTAAGTGAAATCCAAACTTAGCAGATATCACTGAAATAATGGTTAAAAACTTAATTTCTTATAGCTACATTTTGGTAACAATGTATTTTGAAGAAAAAAATAGAAAAGAAAAAAATGAAATGTTTGAGATCTCAGTTTTTTTGATTCCCCACTATTTTACATGCCAGAGACATGAGAAAAAAAGCTAATTCTTAAAGGTAACAAATGGTCATCATATAAGTATGAATGACAGAATCAAGAATACCCTGAGTCGGAAGGGACTGCAAGGATCATTGAAGTCAAACTCCTGGGTCTGCACATGACACCCCAAGAGTCATACCATGTGCCTGAGAGCGTTGTCCAAACAATTCTTGAATTCTGGCAGGCCTGAGGCCGTGAGCACTTCCCTAGGGAGCCTCTTCCAGTGCTCAACAACCCCCTGGGTGAAGAACCTTAATCTAATAAATCTCCCCTGACACAGCTTCACAGCTTTTTATACAACTTCTTCACTAGTAGTTTACAGTATCATATGCTGAAGACTTCTCCAGCCTGTTAAGAGTCCTGTGACATAAAACTGCTGTTAGTTATCAGTTCAGTAATCAACAGTAGCTACTCCTAGTTAGTTAGACTTAAACTGCTCAAAATAAAGTAAAAGTTTACAAGAATTAAAATCTATACCTTTACAGTGCTGACAAATCAATAGTAAACACATAAAGGTGCAACAGGTACAAAATAGAAAATGCAACTAGTATTCATTGTCAATAGAGAAGTGCAAGCAATAAATGTAGTCTAAATATTAACTCCTAATATTTAAGATCTTTTTCAGTGTCATTTCTGTAAAAAGACTAGTGACAAAGGTTGTTGATGGTTATTTCTTCATGCTTGCATACAAAAATATAACTGCAATGTTAAGGAAATGAGATAGGAAAAACTTCAGTAAGCATTAGGGGTACCAGAATACTTTATAAACAGCAAGATGACAAGAGTCATCTGAGGCCTGGAAGAACTCTTTTTCTGTTTTGGTATGTGGGAAACTCAGATTTAAACCAAGTGTCCAATCTGCTGTCAAATTTTAGACATCTGCAGCTATGTGGTTTTGGTTTTTCAGGAATACCTATGTTTTACAGCAGTGGTGAGCTCAAAACATTGCTTCTATTGATCTAAGCTGCAGTGACAAAAGTTCAGCACTTGTGAGTTTTGTTGCACATATCTCAATTTACAGGTCTTTAATATGAAAGAGCTACCTCAATGAGTACAGAGTGACTTGTCCACTGTCACATGAGATTTATATGGAAGGGGAGAAGATACAATTCAGTTGTCTAAACAGGCACTTCAGCCTTTTTTTTTTTCTCCTTGAATGCATGCATTCTACTCTCAAACTGTAGAAAAACTAAGTTAAAATGTTCTACAAAGCTATTTCTATTTGCTAGGAAGCATAACCAGATTTCTTGTGCACTATCCGTTCACTGAAATATATGACAGAGAAATAGTCACATAATCTCTCAAATACAGAAGGGACCAAATAAAGTGCGGAACACTGAAACACAGTTTCGCAAACAGCACATCTTGGCATTTCTACATGTCTAAATTCTACACTGAGTGCTTGAGGTACAAGGTGAATATTATCTTGATCTCTTCATATTGCTTTGTAAATGAAAAAAATCAAGCCTTGACTCTCATAAAGAAAAGTTTGTACCAACTTTATCAGAGGCACAAGAATGCCTTCCCTTCAGCAACAGGGCAGAAAGCCCTTCCCAAAAACATGTGGCTTCATTATCTGGCTGTCGGAATATCTGCTAACCTGCCCTATGAGGACCAGCCATCATGTGGTTTTGAAACTTTGAAAAGTTTCTCCGATATACTGAGAAAATGGTACTGAGGGTCAGAAATCCCTGGTCTCCTTCCTGACTTTTATAGCCAGACTGTTCCAGCTTGCCTATAGACCGACACACATCTCTGCCACACCGCCTTTCACAATTTTATTTCTGCCGAGCAACAGCGACGGCGATTTCCAGCCTCCGAGACAGCGTCGGCGCGTTTCCCAGCTCGCCCTCCGCCTGCCCCCGCCTCCCCGCGCCTCGAGGGGACCCCCCGCCTCTCGGTCTGAAGGAAGACCGCCCCTTCCCGCTCCGTGCTGAAGTCGGGCCTGAAGCGCCGCGCCGCTGGGGCCGCCTCAGAGGAATTTCGGCGCCGCCTTCCCGCTGCAGGTGCCAGCGCCCACCAGCGCCTCGGAGCCCGGGGAGCCCGGGCACTGCGCAGCGCCCTGCCGTGCCTCACAGGAGAG
>VWZW01007435.1:25168-92256 GCA_013397115.1 Edolisoma coerulescens
CTAAGTCTTTGCTTCATGTTTATATTTTAGTATCTGTTCTTATTATCTCAACCTTGTAAGTCTACTGTTAAAATACTCTGTGGGATTGTCATTGATTTGATTCTGTAAGGCATCAAATTTATTGGTTTGGAATATTAAAACACATGCATGATTTTAGGAAGCTAATCTCGTACTTAAACAGTGACTTTAAAAGCTTTGTTGGATGCATGCTGGAGTTCTTAAATTTTTGCCAAGGTTGTACTATAAATTGTTCGAATATGAGTATTTCAATGAACATATTGAAACTAACATGCATGAAGGGCCATAAGAAGTAAAGACTAGTTAATGCGTTAGAGTTCAATTGTCCATGGCTCATCAAAAACTATTTAGAACTCTATTTTAGTTACCAAAAATACTTCATTCTCTTTTGAAATGTGCAAGAAATTTTTGTTCCCATTATTTGTTTAGAAATACAGTTGTGCACATACCAAATATGTTTGTTTTGAACAATACATTTAAGGGAAAATCAGAAAATAGGATGAGACATGTAACTTTTGAAACTTTATCTTGAAAACAGAAAAGTATAAACTTCTTGCACCTTGTCGTTGCATGCACTACTGTGTTTTTTGTCTACTGTTATGTCCCAGACTTGATTCACCCATCAGATTGAGGTGTTTGAATTATTAGGCAAGTTACACCAAGCCTTCCACTCCTGCTTACAATAAAAAATGGCCAAGGGAATACTTTACCTGTATCTATCTGATGATTCTTAACTCATCACACTGCAGGAGGAGTCTGCTTGTGGTTACCTGTGTATTTACCTTAAACAAAGATGGTGTTTTATTCTTAACCTGTGTATCTTTGATAAAAAACATGCACTGAAACTCTTACTGAAATGTATTGTTCTCAGAACATGAAGTAAATTGAAAATGTTCTTTGTAGTTATTTTTTATGATCAAAAATTCTTTCGTGGTGTTACTGAGACTCTTTTCAGAATGAGTTGAAAACCAACTTGAGAAATGCTTCCTCATTCCCTGTGCTGAAGAAGTAGCTAAAAATGATAGGTGGACTCAGTGTATTAATTACTAGAAAAACAGACAAAAATATCAAAGGAAAAAAAAAGACAGAAAAACCTATTATATTTTAAATTAGTAAATTGTTTCATGTTTATAGGCAAGAACTGAAAGGATTTCATTGTAGTGGTCTCTATAAAATAAATAGACAAATTGAAGAAATTTTCTCAGAGAGAGAATCTGTTGTGGAAAAAACAGTCCTTGTTTCAGCCACAGGGATTGTGACTTAACTTAAAGTCAGTTAGGAAAAATAAAAATGGGGAAACTTACCTTGATCATTCCTATGCTATAGCTTCCTACAACATTCATGGTTTGTTTCTAAACCAGCAGCTCTGTCTGACACGTGATGTAGACCTTTACACAATTACTTAAACATACATAGGAACGTATGGTTTACAATATAATATATAGAAAGACCTAGCACACAAAAGTTAGTTAGACCATTAGCTTTGAAACAAAGAAAGTATTATTTTTTTGCTCTGCAGAATGAAATACAAAATCCCAAAGATACACCGATGAACCGTTTCCTGGCTGCACAAGAAACAGACCAAGTCATGTCTGAAATGCAACTTGCTAAAATAAAAAATGCTGTTATTAAGCATATGTATTTTNACTGTCTTCTAACCTGCAATCTTTAATAATCCCATATTTACTACATCTACCACTAGTTAAAATATAACTTAGTAATGGCAATTCATTGGCATGGGTGTGCAGAAGACAAGGTGAAAACCTTGGTGTAATAGATGAGGTAAATAGTAGTGAATATTGTTCAACAAAATGTCTTTGAATTACAGTCTTTCTGTGATTTTCCTGTTATCTAGCTAACTTACACTAAGACATTTTTCAAAACAGTCATATTGTAGAGCCAGTAGTTTGTTGATTCACATGAATATTTTTTATTATAAGTCAAAAGTAGAGCTAATGCACTCCTTTGGTTTTATGTTGTCACAGATCTAATCCTGATTAAATTGCTATGTTAGTAGTTAACACCACCACTATTTCAAGTCTAGAAAAAGCAACTGAATACCTTGAGTTAGGATATATTATCTCTGTAAGTCACAGCGATGCAAATGATGGTGTCTAAGTATATTTGTTGGGAGCTTGAAGCACTGTAAGTTCTTAGTAGCAAAAGAATTAAAAAGTCCTCAAGGTACACACAATGTTTAAACAGAAGATTACAAATAGAAGACTCATGCTGCTTAAATCTGTGCACCATCAAATGCTACATCATTTATCAGTGACATTTTATCAAGGCTATATCCCCCAGACATTTAAAAAATAAATTTGTTGTTGACTTTTCATGTATATTACACACAGCGAGTGCTCTGGTTCAAACTATTACGTAGCAATGTGCAGATGGATTAACCCTTCAAAGATGGTCTCTCCTAAGGATATTTTAGTAACATGTTTTAGTAAGATTGTAATACTAGGCAATAACTACATATAGCTGTAATAGTAATACATTTTTGCATCTACTGCCGTATCTTTGCATGCAGGAGGAATCCAAAGTTGGCATTTTGCCACAGAAAAACTGAAAACATTTCGTTTTTTAATGTCTAATCTAGGAATACTGTTCTTACAGAGCAGCCACATAACAACAAACAGACAACAGCAGGGGAAAATGGGAAGGAAAATTTGCCCATGTTTTATTCCTTTTAAGTCATTAGTCCCCTATTTCATAATTTAGCCATCCAAATATTAAAAAGACAAATATAAATAGACAAATCTGAATGCTATGTTGTGCTTGAACTACATTTAAGAGAAGTTGTCGTTTGGGAAGTTTCATGCACTGTTGAGTATGTTGACTGGTATCCAGTGTGCAGGTTGACTTTATCCTGTTTTACAGACTATTAAGCACAGACTTGCTCAAACAGACCAGCTGAACAAATGTGATCCAGAGGTAAGAATTACCAAAAAAGAGGGCATGTTACGCGTATGGAATTTTATTATGAAGTTAGGCAAACATACTGTAATTGCAAAATTGGCTATCAAAGAAACATTTTTAGATTTTGGCTATCCAAAACTCTAATATAAAGTTATTGAACTGTTAAAGAGTGTCACTGGGTCTTGAATGTTGTTTGTTCTTGCAATACTTTTAGTACTGTCCTGTTGTTGCAAAGAAACTGCTTAATCCTGCTAGTTAAGAGAACCTTACCTATTAGTGTTAGGAAAAAAAAAGCAAAGATGTCCTAATGTGATTTAAAGCATCCTAATTACTCAAGCACTGTATTTATGCAGTAGCAATAAAGAGAAAGTGTACACAATTTTTAGGAGTGCTCACCTGCTTTTTCTAATAGGGACAGATTTTAGCTAGAGGTTATCTCACTGTAAGAAGAAAGAGTACTTATTCTTTCAGCACATGCCTGATACTTCGTCATGTGGGTTTCCAGAGTCAGCTGAAGCATAGATTACAAGTAGAATGCTTTATGTTTTTCAGTCCTGTTTTCCTAGTCACTTTGACTTAATTTCTTTTTTGTACTATTTAATTTCACTTTTTTATTTCCATTAAGCCAGATAAATGCCATAAAACAGGTACAGGTCAGCAACAGGCTTTATTAAGTCTTTGTTATAAATACCTGAAGTAAATTAATACTTTAAAAATTTTGCCCTTTAAGAATAAATCTTCCAACAGTGTTGAAACATTGCGTCTTGCGTACTCAAAGAGCATTTTATACAGTGCCCATGAGCCACTGGTAGTGCACTTTATATGGTAACTTGCATTACTTAAAAGTTAAAAAAAGGGAAACACTTAAAGTATCTGTTAGCTTGCTGTATTTCTTGGTAACAAGATCTGGTATCTTCATGAGCCATACTACATAAATAGTTACTTGACATCAGTTTTTATCTAATTTCTTTCTATTGACAATAAGGAAGGAAGAAGAAAAATATTTTTAAAACATAAGCAATAAAATAATTTTTTGTCCAACACCATCACTGACCTGCAAAGTGCTGTGTGTGTTTCTGTTCCTGATCAGGTTTGCATTGAAATTTAATCTGAGTGTGTAGTTTGTTGAATCAATGGGATAAAAAAATCTACCTTTCTTAACACATGTAAGCCAAAATTGTTTTTCTGTACTCTTAAGAATAATATCATTTTTTGCTTGGAAATTTTCAGCCTGATTGTAACACTTTACTTTTCTGTCAGTTACTTTTATTGCTTTATGGAAAATCCATTGCTATCCTTTATATGAGACAGGACTTTTATAGTCAGTGTATTTATGGCTTTTGTAAGCAGCTCCAATAAACATTTCCAATAATACTAATGAAGTAAAATCAAACCTACAAACTAAATTAACATGTTAGATCTGCCAGTTATATTTTGTCATCTCAGTTTGCGTCTGCTAGGAAGGCTTAGCTCAGCTCAGTGTTCTGTTCTATCATCATCCCAAAAATATTTATTTCTCTTTTGTCAGCTTTTCTTCCACATCATGCAATGTAAAAGATGTATTGCGTCGACCTTCATATTTCATTTGTTTCTGCTCAGAGTGCTACTGATTGTACCAGCAGTGCTTCACAAGAAACTGCTGATTCCTCATCAGTCAGAGTGAAGTGAAGCTTTGGACAGCTTATTGAGTATTAAGTCTCTTCAATAATAGGTGTCTCCTGATACTGACAAAAGTTTGTTGCCTCCATTTTGTATCATCCTTCTTTAAGTCTTAGAAATGTGCTGAAAACCAATCTCTCGTTTCTCCTTGACTTGAATGCTATGCAAGAGGTATCACAGTCTTCCCAAAACATCTTTGTTTTAGTGTATTTTCAAAACAATGCATCAATGTTACTGTTTCTTCTAGTTCAGAATTTTCAAAAAATAAAAGTTTCAGTCACAGTATAAAAAGCTGGATGCTGGTGTGATCACCAGGTGAAGGTCAGTGGTAACATGCTTGTTCATGCCCAATATACAGTCATTGTCTCACATCATAAATCCAGGCAGCAGAGAAGTTCTTCTTTGACTGTCATTAAACAGTTTATGATTGCTCTTTAGGTGTGCTGTTTGCACGTAATTAGCGTTACAAAAGTATGAGTGCAACCATTATTTCCAAAGGAAATTTTAGTGGAGATTTTAATAGTGCCTATATGAATGAGAAGATTGAAATAAATGTGAGTTACAAACACCAGATGCACAAAGACTTGATTAAAAGAAAATTGTCTGCATGAGCAGCTTTACTTATTGTTAATGTAACAGTAGTAGTATATTCTGTAGATTTCAAATCCACAACTGGACTCAAGTCTGTGTTAATTTAAAATTTAAACTAATCTTAAAACAATTGGTAAGATGCTTGGATAATAGGAAAATTTCTCCCTGCAAAGGGTTGTCCAGCTCTGGAACAGGCTTCTCAGGGCAGTAATGGAGTCACCATCCCTGGAGGGATTTAGAAGATGTGTAGAAGTGGCACTTAGGAACATGCTTTAGTGGTGGGTAGTGCTGGGTTAGTGGTTGGACTCAATGATATTAGAGTTCTTTCCCAACCTAAACAATTCTATGATTCTGTGTCTTGAGTAACTTTATTTAATGTACACTAAAAGGCAGGATTTTTGGCAGAGATCTTAAAGTCTACAAGTTATCAGGGACTACATGAACAATAAATTTATGTAACCGTTTCATTCCCAGCGGTCCAGTCAGTTATCTTACCGACCCTGCTTCTCTCAGCTGTGACTCCTTATCCCACAATATGGACAAATTTGAATTTACCAGAGCCTCGGGCTGTGTGGTCGGACAAGAAAGCTGTATTTCAAAAGAGAAGTTTCCTGGCAGAAGAAAGCTGTGCTTCAGTTAGTAATACAGTTGTAACTGGCTTGTGCATCAGCTTTGGCTTGAACTCGAACTAGAGGAAACATGTAAATAGCCACGTAGCTGAGGCCTTCAATAGCTCATTAGTATCATTAATTTTTGATCTTTGGAGAGCTGAAAGTACAGACAGTAACAGGGAAATTGCAGAGCAGATACTGCATCTCATGAAAGCTATTGCTTTCATGCATTGCATCTGTCTGGGTTCTCTGAAAGCTTGTAAAATTAAGAGTTTTGCTGTCATGAGTGGCAGAGAATAAGAAGGAAGTCCTGTGTTATCCAGATCTTCTTGACTGGAAGGAATCCCTTCTCCTTGGAAATGAGAGTCCCTTTCCCCCTGCCCCCAGCAGTGATGTAAGGTGATATAGAATAACCTCCATGTCTTCATCACATCCCCTCTGGCTACTGCAAAAATTAACTCTGTCCTGGCAGGAACCAGGGTATATAATACCAACATTTTACCTAGAGATTTCCTGTTAGTTAAGTTGGTTAGTTAAAGGGTTTTCTTAATTTAAGCTGTTATTTTTTTTTCAATGGTATCTCATTTCTAGGTTAAAAGTGCTGACTGGTCCAGAGGCACTTGGTACATACTTCAAGGATTAGCGGAAGAGGACTTACTTCATGACGTAGTCACAGAACTTGCTTCAGGCCAAAAGTACCGTACACCTCCTGTGCAACTTCTTCATTCTCTTCTAGAATATGTCCTATTGGTGAGAGATGAAGACTAAAGTATTATTAAAAATAAAAGCAATAAATGGAAGTATTATAATCTTTGCTTCTGACATTGTATTTAGTAGTTTTTAGTGATGCATTCACCCTTCTCTTTGTGTTCATCAATGTGCTTGTGAATAAAGGATTTTAAAAAGGGTTATTTCAGATTAGTATTTATTTGCTAGCCAAATGAATATAATGCTCTAAATATTGTAAAAGACTTGGCCACAAATATTTTTTGTCAGTTTTAGAAACAGCACTATGCTAGTATGCCATGGATAGAGAGATCAATTGAGAAGAAGGTTTGCTCTGAACAGTGGTGCTTTCAACTGGAATAACACACTAGAGCAAGTTCTCCTTTTTCTCTTCCTTTTTTTTTTTTAAACCCTGAATTTTTCTCCTTGGAGTTGTGCATTAAATTGCATGCTACTTCAGTGATTAAATTTGGTCACTTGGGATTATAAAGATTAAAGAAAATGAATAAACTCTTTGTGATTATCGATATTATAGATCTTTGACTGGTCTGAGGCCGATAGTATTTTCTCATTTTATTACAGGGAAATACCAATGCAATATTTTTTGCCAAACTTTGTCATATTTTGTACCTCGTTCTTCAACGTGAACCTCCCTGGAAGTCCCCATCTACGTTAAAGTATTATTTGGATCTTCTTCAGTGTCCTGTCTGTAAGAAAGGCACATGGTCGTTGATCGAGACGCTTGTGAGGTAAGAAGGGTTAATGAGGTGCCAAATGCAATAGTTATGTTACTCCAAACTCTGGGACAGCAGAGGAGAGTTGGCATTCTATTGCATTGAAGTCCTGTTTTCAACAGAACAAGTTACCTGTACGTGAAAGTCTAGAATTGTAACAGATTTGGACATTTCACTTCATATTTCAAAACATGTTGGCTCACAGGCAGATGGAATTTTTTTGAAAGAAAAATAAGTATATTTTCTTAGCCTTATTGCTTTTTAAAAAAAGTTTTATTATGCTCTTCACAGATTATTGTACTCTGGGTACTCTTGCTGTTGTGTGTGTATGTATAGATAAACACACACACACACATGCATATATCTGCAGTTACAAAGCAAATTCAAGGCTTATCTTACCAAACATGAAGTTTCCTGTTGTATTTTGATTTTAATCATGACCTTTACAATCTTTTTGAGGAAGTCTGATTATAACTCATCTATATCTACAAACACAAGACTGTATATAGGAACTGTTTGGGTAGTTAGTCTCTGCTTTATCTTGAGAACTCATTTTTTGTAATTTGCATCAACAGAAATTAATTCTTCTCTTCATTTGGAAAAGAAACTACACCTCTTCTTATTGCTGTCATAAAACCTTAAGTAACATTTAAATACTTTGCTACAACTGTGATACTTTGCTACAACAGATATGTGAATGTCTATGATTGCAAGCATGTCTTGAAGGGCCTGAAAGAGAATTTGTCTTTTAGATCAAGTATTTTGTCTTTTAGTACTTCCTGCAGAATATGAATACCCAGAAGCTGTATCCCTGGTTCTAGTACTCAGAATTCTAGCCAAAAAGTGTGTTTGCATGTTACTTCAGAATTATCTCCATCATGTTTGACAATCTGTAGTCCTGTCAAATAGTATGTGTGAACTGTTACCTGAACTAAAGTTTGTAGGGTGTTACAAGATCTATAAAATATTACAAAATCTTCTTGTATTTAAAGGATTTTCAAGAAGTTCTGTTTAATATAGTAATTGTAAAATATCTTAAGCAGAGACAGAAAAATGAAATACAATTAAATTATTTAGTTTACAAAACTTCATCTGGAACACAAAAGCTCAGTCACAAACATGTTGATATATATTTTTTTTTATTTTTGCTTTTGAAAAAAGATTTAAAACCAGAAAATTAGGCTTTAAAATGTTGACTGTTGCTGGGAAGCAAGCTATTTCCTTGTCAAAACAGGCAAAATTCAAAGCTGACTTTTTTGCTGATAGATTATCTATTATTTCTGTCATATAAATGGATTTTTCATTTTTTATTTTTCAGGTCTTGCCTTTATTGCAAAACAATTTGTCATACAGTCCCAGTTTCTCTCCCAGGGAGAGAAGATGAACTGAGGATAGTTCATAAAACATTATTGAAGTTTTTCTTTGATTTAGTAAAAGGCGAAGTAGAGTTTCTGACAAAAAGGTGGGGTTTATACAATAATACATGCATTTCTTTATTTACAGCAGCCTGTATCCTGATTTGTGTATATCCCTGATAAGATACTGCTCTACAGAGATGGCAGTTTAGCAATTCATTTATATTTCTCCATTCTTAGTTTGTTTATTGTAAATTTGTAGGTTTTTTCCTAATGAAGTTTAAGACCTCTTGCTTTTCTCAGCCTGTTATTTCACTATTACAAGTTTCAGCAAGCATTTAATTTTGCTCATAAAGTCGTATTTTTAGATTTGTAATACTTCACTCTTCATTCTTTAAGGTAGACAAGCAGCATTTTGAACATACTGATTTATGTTGTTTTGTTTTGTTTTTTTTTTTAATTCAAATAACTGTTATCTCCCTATTATTTTTGGGAGACAATTACCTTTCCTTGGTTTATGAAGTATAAAAGAAATCTTGGTTTTGCTTTGCCTTTGTATAGTAAAGGTGGCCTTTACTTTGTGTAAATAGTAGCACAGCATTAAAATTCCCCCAGTCTAACAGTAATAGTCATCATTATTGTACTTATTCTTCATCAGAAATTGTGTCTGATCTTTCTATACTTAAAAATTGCCAAATCTGTGTGTATTTTGAATGAAGACAAGGTTCTATCTGATAACTTTAATAATCAAAGTGGCATAAAGCTGTAGGTTGTTTCATTTTTTTTTTTTTACAGTTTGGTTGAAGGAACAAATTCTCAGCATCAACAAGTCTTGCCACAGACAGTTCTTCAGAAGACATTCTTGCTTGAAAGCGGAACTGCAGTGCTTTTTACCAAACACATAAATATTCTAGCAGATTGGGTCATACTTTCCCATAGAGAATTGAACAGAAGAAATGATGTGAGTGTGAATTTTATACTTTAAAATAATGAAGACTGACATATTTTTTTAAAGGCGTCCCTTTGTTCATTCTTTTGTGAGGAATTATATGTAAGTATCACAGCTGCTTGTTATAGCTGCCTTTTGTTGTGAAGCGTGCTGGTTTTTGCTCCACTAAAGGAAATGAATTGATCCATAAGATTCTTATATAGATATGTAGAGAAGAAACGAGTCATGAGTAGCTTGTTGGCTACATTCAGATGTTCACATGCCCTTACCAGCAGGTATTACTGTAGTTATTAGGGACACCAGCTTAACACATTCTCTCAAACAATATGGTGTAGTGAAAGAAGTGATTATCTTATTTTACAGTGATAGGATTCAGGAAATGTTTGAAAGAGAAACCTAACAAAACTAATACTTTTTTTGTTGTTTGCTACAGATATGCATTATTTTACTGTAATAAAATGTCCTGGTTTTCTTCCCAAGTCTTTTAGTTTCATTTGGTATCTTTCCTAAGACTTTCCATAAAAATGGAATTGAAGGCAACTTAATTGCTATTCTGTGACCTGCTGACCAGCAGGACATTGACCTGAAAGATACTAAGTGTCCTCTATACCACCTATTTCTTTTCTAAAGCAAGGGGCCTTGTAAAACATCTTTGACTTCTAGATTCTCACATAAAATAAAACCTAACTGCTCTCTCTGCATTCTCTTTTAAATTATTGTGAAAGCACAGAATAAATAGGAACTCCATTCACTTTTTCCATACAGTAACAGAACAATAGAAAATCAAGTATTTCAGGGTGAAAAAAGCACTTTCAATATAATACCTAGTAGTTATTCATTATGCTATGAAAGCAAAAAGATTAAACATAATGAGAGCTTCACTCATCTTACCTAGCCAGACCTCCTACCTTTTTTGAGGGCTATCAAAGCAAGACATTGTGAAACAGTGCTGCTTTTTATCCTTGGTCAAGATATTTTAGAAGTGCCTAAAATTAGGCTTCTATACCCATATTTATATTTAAGCAACCTATCTTTTCAAAGGTACTGAGCAGCAAGCAGGCTTACATGCAGTTGGTGTCAGTAGCCATTCTGTTTCTTTGGAAAATGACACTGCTTTCATATTTTTCCTGATGTTGAAGCTGCAGTTTAAGTGTAGGTACCATTTAGTTTTTTCTGCTATGCCTTCTTTTGACAAGTTCCAGCACTGTAAGCCATGCCTTTCTCATAAACCTTCCTTTGCACAGGCAGAATAATCACTTTTGTCAGACTGTGCTACATATATGAAAAATAAACTTAACTCCCCCACACAAAGTAAACCACGGAGATCTGCCTCTTGTTCAGATTCTATTTGCTTTATATACATATATATCAGAATTGTTATTTCAGCACAAACCTTAGATGCCTGTTGCTTTCTCACTTTGATCTTACACACTGTAGTGTAAAATATCCTACAGATACGAATTCTAGCCTTAAAAAGCAGCCTGTTGCCTCATAATATCTGTAGTGTATTATGTTATTTCTAACAGCTTTGTTCTTTGTATTTTTCTATTGTTCTTTCTTTCTCATTGCATTTTTGGTAAAAATAAACTCTAAATTAAAATACCATATTTTTACAATCCAACTCATTTATCCCTTCATTCACTCTCAATCTTTTTATAAAACTTGATATTTTTCCGTGTTTTCAGAGACTCATTTGAAAATTCCATTAAATTCCACAGTTTAAAAGATCATTCAGAAAATCAAAAGAGCAAAACCTCCCTAGCTGTGCAGACAAATCTTGTGTTTCCTTCCTTTTTCTATCATTGTAGAGATACATAAATCAATACACAGTATTTCCACATCATAAAATGTCACAAATAGGGTGCAAAATTGTCCTTCCGGTCTTCAGTTTGAGGGTGTGAGTCATTGTTACCAGTTTTGTTTTTTAAGAGCTGTTTGCTTAAGAGGTAACGCCTTGACAAGAAGTATGGAGGGCCATTCAGAAACCTAAATGAAAGGAATGATTTTGGGTATTGTTACTATCTGCATGTGGTTTGTAGCACATTGTAAAGGGGTAACCATATTTCCCAGTGCACCTAAGTGTGTTAGCTTGTGGGAAGAAACAAATATGCCAATGGTGATAAACCAAACTTCTGTGCAGTTCTTCAGCGAAAATATCTTTAAGTGGAAACAGATGAATAATTTAACTAAATTCTATCTTGGGACATATATAATGTTCCTGTTAAAAGTGGGCAGTTATAATTTTTTTAGCTCTTTAGAATCAGATTATCTCTTTTTGTGATTCAAAGAGATTGCAACAAATGAGCACTAGAATGCAGAGAAAATATCAGTGTATGTTTCTTCTAGTGCTGAGTTGTTGCAAAATTATGTTTTATGTATGTATGTAAACACACCATGTAAAAAGAGCAGTTCAAGAGGAGAAAAACAAAGCATGAAGTTGAGTGCATTTGTTTTCTGCTGTCTGTTAGAAGAAGAAGAATGAAAATAGTGACAGGAAATTGGATGTCCTCACTGATCACTGGGTTAATCTGTTGGGACAACTTGGTGGAATAAAATTGATGCACTATTTTTGTAGTTTAAAATGCACTGCCAAAGAACATAGAAGATTTCCTATTACTTGAGCTCTTCAAATTGATTTTGAATATAATTCTAAAACAAATTAACATTTATTATTTATTATATTATTTAAACAAGTTTGATGCAGGAACTCCTGGTCAAAGTTCCTTGAATCAAATTTCTTAATTCAGTTTTAGAATTTACCAGGGAACGTGTATGTTGCTTATAACACTTCTAGTAGCATTGAGCTATTGTATGGCTTTTCACAATGTCACAGATGGTATCAGAAATGCTTTTCATCCCTGAAAATACTGGTGGGGATTTTTAAAAAAAAGCTGATGAAGAGGTGACAAAGGCATTCATTCAGGTTTTTAGTTGCATAGTATAAATTTGTGTGATGTAGGACCAAATGTCTTTCTCGTCTGTCACTTGCAGTAGCTTTTTTGGAAGTATGATTTAGGCATTTGCGGAGTACTACATTTACAGCAAATGAAAAATGAACTCTTCTTTAGAGTTCTAAAATAACTCAGTAATTCAAAGTAAAAAAGTTAAAATTAATTTTCCTATAAGAACTTCTATGTGTACTAAAACACACTGTGAAACTTCTGCCACTGTAGCACTGTGTTTGACTTCACAAAGCATTAAATGGAACAGCAATGTAGGAATTGCATTTGCTAAGCTAACAGATATCAGTTGTAGTGATGTGACCTTTGTATGCTAACACAGTCAATAGCTTCTTCCCACTTCTATGCTTTTCTTAGTGAGATAGCTTTGATTCTCAACAATGAGAACAAGGAAGAGAATTTCAAAAAGACGTTTCATTGCGTCTTACTTAATTAGCTGTACATGGTGTAGTGGGTTGATCCCAGCCAGCAGGTAAGTCCCCACCCTGCAGTGGGTTGAGGGGGAGAATCAGAAAGACAGAAATTAAAAAACGTAAGACATTACATAAAGACAATTTAATAAGTGAAACAAATATGCACCCACAAGCAAAGCAAAATAAGGATTCTATTCAGTGCTTTCCATCAGCAGGCAGATGTTCAGCCACTTCCTGGAAAGCAGGGCTTCACAAAACATAGCAGTTACTGGGCAAGGCAAACACCATCACTTCAAACATCCTTCCTTCCTCCTTTACGCAGCTTTTATTGCTGAGTGCAATGTTTAGAAGGCCGTTGGTCATTTTGGGTCATCTGTCTTGGCTGAGGCCCCTCCCAGCTTCTTGTTGTAGGAGCAGAGTAGGAAAAAAGAGGTCTTGGGACTGTCATACATGGTAGCAAATTCCAAGTTTAATGGAAATACTTGGGGTTTTTTCCTCTTTGATACTGCCTGTGTTTTCATTACTGTGTTTGTATTGTTTTGTGGTTGAAATTGAAAATATTTTTAAAACGTTAATATTTAAATATTTTTAGAACATATGATCTTTTCAGGAAATTAGATCAATTTCCCTCTCCCTCATTTGTAGCATTGAACCATTTATTTAAAATGTTGAGGAGAAGTTCTTGGTTTGTCCTGCCATTCTTTTACCAAAATGTCAAGCAAGTCTACTATAGTTGGCAGTATCTGGTTTGTCTCATCAGCATGCAGAGATACTTGGCTGGGTAAACGTAGATGCAACTAGAGTACCAGCTACATTTAATATGCACTATATATCTGACTATGAAAAATTATTAATACTTGCAGAATTAACAGTCATTATTTTGGTCTGCTGCTTCAATGTCTGCTTTCACTCCCACTCTTTTTCTTGAAAGTATTTCATAAAGGAATTAATTAAGCTTGTGATTTAGAAACAAGAAAGAGAATGTAAGTATTTGTGCTTTACATCTGTATCTACCTCAGATTACATCTATGTGTCCTTGATCCTGTCACTTAACTTTTGTTAAAATTGTGCTTATTTTCTGTATTTGTGAAATTTATTTCCGGCAAAGAGCTATTTGTGGTATTAAATTATTCACCCAGTGTTTTGCTTTGGGGTCCAGTGAGAAGAGGTGTACATACTTAAGGGAAATTTAAATGCATTTCAGATACTCTAAATTGTTCTTCACTTCCTGTTCCTGAATCCTCAGAAGATAGGGAGTGTAATGTACCTTTTTAAATATTTAAACTTTAGCTGAAAAATTATACTTTCGGGTTCTTGACATGCCATATCTATGTTCTCAAGGGTTTTTTAATTACAAGATTTCACAATTCATCTGTAATAAAGTATTATGACATAATAAAGGAAGGGGCAAACCAAATCAAGTACAGCATAAGAGAGTGAGAAGAAGTAGGCCTGGAAGCAATCTTGGAGATGACATTCATAACAGATTTTGTCTGGCCAGTTCTTAAAAATCTTCAGGGATGGAGATTATGCTTCCCCTCCGTACAGTGTCTATTTGTAGTTGTGTTTATTCCTTTTCTTTTGAGTGATAAGTAACTGTTAACTGTAGGGACAGTATTTGTGTATGTTTTTGACAAATTACTTTATAATGTTTTTATTATCAAACTCATTTATGTCACAGCCTCTGTTGTTCATATGTATGTCTGTTTGATTTATTGAGGTTCAAACTGGTTTTGGTGCTTTTCAGGTCCTAAGGAATCCTAGTAAATTATTTTAAACCAACCTTGAACGTATTTCGTTCTCCAAAGGAGTATCAGACAAACCATTGACGGTGGTGTGTACACATTCAGCTCCGTTTGTCTCTTACCTGAAATTGTCCGGTTTCAAGTGCTCATCTTTCACGAGATGCCATTTATCAACTGGTGCTCTAGTGTAACAGTAGCAATTCTCTGGTAGCACCCTAGGTCAAGTGAATTTCGTGTGTTCTGAGTAATTTTATAAAGTATTTCTACATGGCTCAGACAAGTATTCCGTAGACAGATCTGACTTTGCACAGACTCAGACAGTAGAAACACTACTTTACCTGACCAGTATTGATTAAGTTCTCACAAGGGTGAATAAATGCATTCATCTATCTCATGGTGGTGTCTGGATAGCATGCTAAGTTCCTGTGTATTGTCTGGATGCCTCCAGAAGAAAATACACTTCAGCTTTCTTTATTTGCACATGACCATTTTCACAGGATCTCTGAATAAGCTGAGTTGGAAGGGACCCATCAGGATCTTTTTTGTGGGTGTGGGTGTGTGCTTGTTCAGGAGATGGTGAGGCTAATATTCAAAAATATGGTTTTTATCTAAGTTTGCAGCTGCTTGTCTCTTTGGAACTTCTGGTAGCTGAAGAAAGTTGCCTTTTGCGAAGTGACTGCCAAAGTTTTTTCTGTGCAGGAAGCTAACACCTTGCATCCTTTTTCCCTTTGGCACAGACATGTATAGTTGCAAAAAGAGCTTTAATTTCATGACTAAATCTTCAGAAAAAGGCAGTCCTAATAGAGCAGGGAGAAAAAGATCCCTGTAATTGCCAAATTAAACACAAAGTTAACTGGAGTAAGTGCAGTACTTGCAATCTTATGGTTAAACAAAACCTAATTTTAAAAGAAATCACATTACAATTGTTCTCGTAAGCTTTGACACCATTTTTCATATAGTTTTAGATGATGTTTTCATAGAACTTGTTTTTCTCCAGTGCCAAATCTTAATTGATATGGCATCAATGACATTAATTTTGTTGATCAGCCTACAACAGTTAGCTTTTGAGCAGAAGAAGAAAGGCCGAAGGAGGAGTGACATGGCAGCAGAGTGGGCTTTTATCTAAAGAAGTTCTATACGTTATTTCTGGTACATTTTCAGTGTGACTTTGTTGTATAATACAGATCTATAGATACCCATGTTTTTTTCCATGTAGGCTTTCAGAAGAGAAGTTGCTGGTCTAATAAATGCAATTCTTGGAACTGTAGTGGAGTATTGGATCATCTCAAGTTTGCTTATGGACAGAAATATGTTTCATCAAGTACCTGATGATTTGGCACACTACCTTGCCATTTCATGTGATGGTGAGTGTTTGCAAGGCCTCTCAAAAGTCTTCTAATCTGATACACTAAGTCCTAATTAAAATGCTTGGTTTAGTTTCAAGTTATTTTTTACCTCCTGTTGCAGCTGTGCAGTGCATGGTGTGTACATATGCAGGAAACCGTTTTATTTTGTGTATGTCTGTCAGTATCAAGCAAAGATCAAATAGAACAGGCTTTCTTATTAAAATCCCTCTAAATAAATGCGTATAAGTGTTGATGTGAAAGCAAGACCACGCAATCTGAGGAAGAAAAAAAAAATCTTTGGAGCTCTCTTGTCAATTTAGGAAAAGCTTTAAGTATATCATAATAAACCTTAAATTCAGACAAGCAATTGGAGACACCTTACTCAACTCAGGCAAATTTTATCACTCCAGAAAATCAGTAGATTGCTGAAGACACATCAGCTGTAAGTCTAAAAGCTACACTGAGCTTTTGACTCCTACAACTTCAAATGAAACATTTCAATGTCTCCTTCCAAATCCTTAGACTTAATAGAGGGAATAGGAGAAAATTCCTTTGAGTCCCATGAGTTACTGTACTTCCTCCTCATTAAATATACTGGGTAAACAGAAATGTCAAGACTCAAATAACCATTGTCATTTAACATGGAATGTCAGTTGAGGTATCTACTTTCAGCAACAAGGAGTTGAGGAGCTCAAAAGACAAAAAAAATTACCTCAAGAAAAGTATTGAATTCTTTTAATTTAATTTTCAAAATTAATTCCCACCAAAGCTTCCCCTGACCCCTTTTCCTGCTGCCATTTAAGAAATAAGGATATCCTGGTTTCAGTCATCATTTTCTGTAGTAACAGGTGTATGTAGGCTTCATTTAAAGTGTATCTGCCTTCTGCCTGAGCACTCAAGAACTGTCATGAAAATAAATTAAACTAAAATCCTAATCTCTCAACAATTAAGTTCCACTCCAGTCTTATAGAAAGCAAATGATGAGCACTTTTATAGGCTGACTTAGATCTTAGAAGGCCAAATCAGTTTGAACTTTGTGGTGTTTAAATCAGTGGAGTTTTTAGCATGTACCTCTCCAACAGATTTTCTAGCTGTCATATAATAGGGAGAATATTGGATATATATTTCTATAAGACTCTATTACTTTCCTGTATACAAAAATGGAAAACAAGAACAGCCTTCAGTCTGTTTATAGAGATTATTTGACCTGTGCCACTTGGTACAATCCACAGCACTTAGAGCAAAATTGTTGTGAGTTTTTCTAAATTCATTTATACTTACAGTAGCAAATGTCTGTATTCTAAGGCTTGGATTTCTGTTTTGATTGAGTCTACAGATCAGTTAATTTATGAGCACTTCTTAGCAAAAGACAAGATTCCCTCAATACAGTAAAGACGTCCTTCCTCATTGCAGATGTTCCTTTCCAACCGTTTCAGTTGTTATTTTGACAAAATTATTTTGTTAGAATCAAAATACAAATTCTTACCACCATAAGAAAAAATCAGTCTTTTTGTATTCTTTTCCAAAACAGAGGTAAGTCAGACATATGCCTGATATATATTGGTATATGTATAGATACGTAATTTCCTCTGCCACTGTGTGGGGGATATTTTGAACAGTGTAAGCTATTTGGTACATCTGAATGGGGTTGCAGTTTGCTTACGGTCACTTTCAATGTAGAACGTGTAGATCACCCTGCATTACTTGCAGATTTCTTGTTCATGTGTTGTAACTCTTACATGAATTTGTGTCACTTAGAGATTTAAAAGGTGATCACTTGCAGAACTTCACAAATAAATAATTTTATTCTCAAAATAGAAGTGTAACTTTTGTAACATTGTATTAAGAGCATTTTTAAAAGTTTCACATAAAAAGTGATGCTTTGTCTTTTAAAATACATTGAACATTCTCTTGGTATCTGGTCATCTTACCAGATGATGGTTAAAATGTTTTGTAATGTGAATATTTTTAGTAATTCTTATGGAGAATAAGCTTCTGAAGCTGCAATAGGAGAAAAAAAAGCCTGGAAGAGCTATCTTCTAGATAACTAGGTATGTAGATTTCTGTATTTTCATTTTAAGGCTTACTTTTTTTTTCCAATTGCTTTTATCCAGATTTTTCTGTACGTGAATTAAAAATGTTTATTTGTGCCATACCGTCCCCCTGGCTTCAAATGTTTGTTGCAGAAGCAATTTTCAAACAAATGTGTTTACAGAGGAATATTACTGTTTCTGCAGAACCTCTTTCTCTTCGGAAAATAGTGAGTAACTCTTCTACTCCCTAATAACCTATCACACTTCAGTATTTTACAAGTAATTGGATTCACTGGAAATCGGAACGTCTTGAAATATATCTTTTCTTTGTGGTCTAAGGTCATGCTTGTTGCCTGCATTGTCTTTCCGTGTGTTCCACTGCATTTAAATTTCTCTTTGCCTGAGATCTGGGTCCAGAACAATAGTAAGATTTTTCTTGCCCGAGAATTTGTCACACCTGATTAATCTGTTTACATGCAGCTAACATGAAAGTGAAACAATGCAACAACAGTGGAAGCAATGAAAGCTTTTAAAAATAATCCCTGATGTAATGATTGCAGTGTTCCATTTGTACTTTAGGAGAATGCCAAATATAGTGTGATTTTTCGTGGCTACCATTTCCTTCAGGGTTTTTGAAGAGATGGGTCCAGGCCTTTGTTACATAGAAGATTTTATGAGTTTGAATCACAGTGTATTCCTGTGAATTTTTCCTCTTAGAAACTTTCTCCTACTTACAAACCTTTGCCTGCCTTCAAATCACAATTTGTGATAGTTGGTGAGGAAAAATATTATAAAAGTTGCAAAAGAAATTCTCAAAGCCATGACTGCTAGCAGGATGGAGGCAAATCAGGGCAATTACACGGTAATGTCATGCCCTCATTTAGAGTCTCATTTCAGAAGTCTTAATACTAATGACTAAACAGAATATGGAATCCATAGCTGTTTGTCTGTGTTCTCCTATTCTACAGGTAGAGTCACAGAGAAACAAATTTCATTCCCCATACAGAAGTTTTCATAAATTTTACAGGAATTTATTGTGAACAGAGGTCACTGTTTGTTAATACAGCACGTTTAAACAGACCTTGAATTAAAGACTGTCGGTATTTTTAACATAAACCAGCTGCAGAGCTAATACTTGATGTATATTGCCACATATAGAGCAGAATCGCTACTTTTAGTATTGCTATGACTACTGATCACTCTCTGCAACTACTTATAAATTTTTATAGTGCTTGAAACAAGTCTATGTGCTTTTTGTAGTTTTCCTTAGTACAACTGAGTCTCCTTTCTCATTCCATACAATAAAAATTAACTATCATCGAGTTTTGCCAGTTCTTCTCATACAGTATCTTATCATCTAGGCTTTTCTCTGAGTTCAACAAGTGACCTATTACTCCCTGATGGTAAATGTGTAGTGAAGGTGCAAGTAAGGTGTCCCTCACCTACTGCACATTGCCTGCAAAATCTACAGTGAACTGCTAAATAGTCAAAGTCTTCCGTAATAAAAAATAATAATATTCTTCAAATATAATTGTCGTGTATTTGGTGAAGCCCCTCACTGGCCTTTTTCCTATGCTTTTGCCAAACTGCAGAAACTTAGATGACTTTTTAAAATGAGCAGTGTAAGTGGGTTTGAAGCTCTATGTTACTGGAAAGAAGCTAACAGCCAAGGCTGTCCTAATAATGAGAGAGCACCTAAGGGATAACTGGCTTACTGCCTTTGCAATGCTCAAAAACTTAATCCAACCCCTCATCTTAGAAGAGATGAAGGAGTGGAGTATTCCTTTATCAAATTGCTCCCTGCATTGGGAGCAGGAAGTTTGTAAATACTTTGATTTAATACATGAAAGTCAATTAACTGTACTCAAGTCTTATGTCCAGCTAAAGTGCTCCAGATTTTCTCAGCTACCAGAAACCTGAGAGGGGCCTAGAATTTCCCATTTTCTGTCTCAGACACAAGCCACTCACTGAGGCCAGTGTAAAGAGTGAATTGCAAAAACATCAAAAAGGAATGCAAAAGACAATTTGAAGCAATCTCTATGTACAATCATTCAGGGATCAGATTTTTAAAAACTTAGATACAGCAAGCTGTGGGTCGTAGATGACTGCTTTGCAGCAAGTACAAAGAAAACAAAAGAAAATTTCTTCATTTAAAAAATGTTACTTTTTCAACAGGTCTGTTCCTATTCACCTGCGTTGCAAGAGATAGGGATGCGTGAGACAAAGATACACAAAGCAAGGAAAAAGAAAATAGGGCAACAGCCATGCCCTGAGTCTCAAAGGACATTACAGATGCTAAATGGCGATAAGCAGAACGAAGTCAAAGTGCTGCCTGATCTACCGTAAGTAATACCTATAACATCACCAGTTTTATTCTGCTTTGGGGGACAGCTTCTGACCTGACACATTTCTTGAACTTTATGTGACCTGTTTTGTTGTCTACAAATTACTTCAACTGACAGAAAGCTCCATTGTAAGCCTGTAACACCTCTGGGCTGGGGTTTCCCATTTTCTCTTTGACCGTCAATTTCAGTGTATATGCAGACTGATGTAGTTATATTTGTCCAATATTAAATTTATGTGGTATATACAGAAGTTCACTGTTCATAGAATTACCTTTAAAGAAAGTTTAGAAGTGGGCAATTGTATTTGATTTCTGTTTTAAATACAGTCACAAGTAAATGACATAGAAATTATGTAACTAAGACATTCAGAAATGATGCTGAAATGGATAAATCTAAGTATTCTGTATGTACACATTTAAAACCATTAAATACTTATACATTAAATTAAAATATGAAATAGTGATTTTAAATGCTCTCTTTTCAGTGACTTAATCTTTAATAAGCCTAGAGCAAAAACAGAAGTTCAGACTGCACACACTGAAGAGAGTTATCTTTTGGCTGAAGAGGTATACAGGAGAAATATTAAAGGTATTCTATATATCTAATATATGTTAAGAAGTTTAAAATGGTTAGAATTGATAGTTTCAGATTTAAAAACTTGTCCTGATGAATGCTTATGCCCAAGAATTATTTTCTTATGGTTCACGTTTCTCTTTTCCAATGTCTATTTAAAAGGAGGAATTTGTATATATGGTAAAATAGAGTTGCCTTCTTCATTACTCTCCTCCTCCCATATATTAAATACAGTGTACAGTTTGTGTGAGCTTATTCCAGTCTTGCCTGCCTTACTTTGCTAATCCACCTCAACCTGTGCTTGGTAGGATCAACGTCTTCTGATTTGCAAGTATAATTCAGTCTTCATCTCTCTGAGTCCTAGACATTTTGTGAACAAAGACTGAGGAGTATGCTATGTTACATAGCTGTTTTAAGCATATGGACTGTTTTCTTCCAGGCATTCAGCCCAGACTATGAAAGGCACTTGGCTTTTGTCTTAACTATTCTGGAACTCACGTACCTAAGGAATAAAACAGCACTGCAGTAATTCATTCAGTTCCTATTTATTACACAAGTTAAATAATTTGTACTTTGCATAGGCTTGCTTTACTACAAAATTACTTGCTGGAACTACTTTTTCATCCTCATCATCAGAAATTTACCTACAACTATATTAATAAGACATCCAGGAGAAGGCTCAGAAAAAACTGGCAAAAGCAAGCTGGAATTGTTCAAAAAATTAAAACCAGAATTGTATCGCAAACGCTGAAGGACAAAAGACGACCTCACCCCCTTTAAGGGTTTAAAGGAACTTCAGTAACAGGGTCAGACCGTACATTTATAAAATTGGTTCCCTTTCTCTTTATTGCTTTTGCGAGTAAAATTGATGTGAATTATTACATCTGATTTCTACAAAGAAAAGTGAGCTGAAGGATAGTGGGGGGGAAAACCAAACAAACCAATGTTGCTTTTTTTTCCTCTTCTCCCTTGCCAAAATTATAAGTAGTGTCTTCTGTTGAAAGAATGAGTATGGAGCTGACAGATATACATGGTGAAGGTATTAATATAACAAAATGTTCCATGTAAATCTTACTACAAAAGCTAAGAGATCTAGCCTGAGATATTTTGAATTTCTATAATGTTTGGTTCATCATCTTTCACATGGCATCAGGATTTTCCTCTGGCTCTTGTTCAAACCTAATCAATTATTAAAAAGAAAACAGCATTTAGAACGTGTCTGAAGTTTTTATTACGCAGAAACTAGTGGTGTCTTTACATATAAGCAGCAGTTCTCAGTTGCTTGCTGTTTAATTTTTCACACTTAGTTCAGCTTTACATGGTACTAAGGCTTGGCTTTTTTTTTTCCAGAGACTACTACTACTATTATTATTATTACTATTATTATTATCATCATCATCATCATTATTATTATTACTATTATTATTTNCAAGTCAGACAGCCTATTGAGAAACAGCAAACCATCTGTTAACAGATTTGAAGTTTTGATTTATATTTGAGTGTGTAGAGGCACTCGTGCTTAGCCAGAAACATTCATTTGAATTAAGCTATAAATGCTGTGTAAAAAGAACCATACATTTTAATGTAGGTTCATGAATAAATTTAAGGAAGGGCAACTGCACTCTAAAGTTTTATTGCTTCAAAACCCAGTATTTTTTGGTGTTTTGTGATCACTTGGTGCTTTTATAGTGTGATTGAAGCTTTAAACCTTGAACTAGAGGGGAGATAATTCCTGTGTTAAACCATTTGCTGGATCTCTGGTGGAACAGAAGCTCCGTGGGGTTTTTTTTTCTTAAAAGATGTTTAAACAGGATAAAGGAAAATCTTACTCATTATTGAGTTTTCTGGTACATAGCCAGGTATCCTAGTTCCAGGCACTTTGATTATTTTCTTTAGTTGCTATCTTGCTTAGTCTAGTGTAATCTATTAATTTTTCATGGTAGGAGAGACAGCCCTGCATAAAGCTTGCAGAAATAACAAAGTGGAGAGATTGATTCAGCTTCTCTCTTTCCCGGGAATAGACATTAATGTTAAAGGTAAGTTATTCATTTTCTCTACAGAGCTAAGAAATTAAGACACATAAAGAACTGTATTAGTATCTGTTTGGTAACAAGTTTGTATTTATACAATCTGAAACTGTCTTTATGTTTTAAACAACACAAAATGAGGACTTTACAGCAAACATTAAGGTAAGATGAATTCATAACTGAAGTGTATTTTAATATCCCAATTTCTACTGATTTTTAAAAATGCTATTTATTTTTTTCAGATGTTTTTCAATAGAATTTCTTGTTTTGAAATCACAAGCTGCCATTCTAACTGTAGTGAATACTAAAAACGTAAAGTGTTTTCCTGTCTAATGAATGACATTATTAACATTTCAGTACTATTTCTGCTGTTTTAAAACTTCCCTTGATTTATAATTCAGATTATGCTGGCTGGACGCCTTTGCATGAAGCCTGTAACCATGGCAGCACAGTGTGTGTCCGTGAAATTCTGCAGCGTTGTCCAGAGGTAGACCTGCTCAGTCAAGTGGACGGGGTGACTCCTTTGCATGATGCACTGTCAAATGGACATGTAGAAATTGGCAAGCTGCTACTTCAGCATGGGGGTGAGTGCATTTATGTTAAACTGGTTTAGGGAAATTATCCACTGTTCTGAATCCATACAAAGTTCTCAGTGGTTTTTTGATAGTTTCTTAAAATGCAAAGTTATTATGAAATACTTATTTTAAAACATTTTTAAGCGAAGCTGGTTTAGTTACAATAAAAATAATACTCTTTTCACACTTATCTTGATCAGCTGAATATGAAATTAACCAGGATTTCCACATGTTTTTCCAATATGGTAATGTTTTTATCCTGGATTTTACACCATATACATTGCAACTCTATTCTCCATTAGTGAAAGTAAAGATTACTTAGTCACCAATCAAGGTTAATGACTTTGTATTGTTTTGATCTATTTTTACCACAACACAAAAATAGATCAGTTAACTCTCTATATATTCATAGATTTCAACATAAATTTGTTCAGCATTTATGAAAATTAATGTGGTGGTCTCTGAAGAACACAATTAGCTTAGTAATTACTTTAAGAAAGGACTCTATATTGTAATCATGGTAACTGCTGTTTAGGCATAATAGTGGGAGGGATGCCTTAGTTTCTAAAAGTACTTTGCCCCTTTGGCAGGCACACAATAAATGTTTTAAACAATATTTTTTGTTCGGAGACAGGGTATTTGTATCTTGTTTTCAAGTATGTACTGTATCAATATATTTAATTTAGCATGTTTTTAAAAACCTCCCTAACATCTGCAAAGAATGGTCTTGTATAGCAACTCTTCCTTCTTTTAATTAATTTACTAAAATGAGTGTTTGCAGTATCTGTACCACTGCCCTACTGTGTCAGTGTAAACTGTGCTTTATATGCCGAGTCAAGATTTTTTCAATAAAAATCATTCTGTGTTTAGTCAGGAGGCAGAAGAGTGTATTTAGATAGCCTATTAATCAAGGTAGAGAAACAAAATTTTAGTATGTTCTTGGCATATTACCCTCTGTATTTACAGTCTTCTCCTGCCCCCTAAAGGCTATGTCTGTGTCTGTTGTGCAAGAACCAGATCATAATCAATACATTCCTTCTGCAGTTCTACCTCTGTGTTTACTGAGTCTCAGTTCTGTGGCTCCCAGGTGTTTTATATCTCTACTGAACCATGTATCCAACATGCCAAGCCAATATCTGGGCTCAATTCTATCAGTCGAAGTGATGCAATAGCCAATATTATAGTAAGCCCAGCTCCTCAACTGGAAATGGCATTGGACAGGCAGATGTGCATTTTTCCTAGAATAGGTAGGAAGAGGTGACGAATAGGTAGTGGATGATCTTGTTATCATAGGGGAAGAACTCTACTTGCACTTGCATTCATCAAGGTTTTCTGGCAAGTGTAAGGCTGCGTGTATCTTTATCTTTGCCTTTGTCACACTCGAGTTATGGCCTGTCAAGTAACTGACAAGCCCGTGGTAGAAAGCATGTTACCTATTCAGTGTGAATTTACTTAGCTCAATAATTTAGAACACATCTCTCTAAAACCGTATTCTGCTTTCTGTCTCTAAAAGTCTTTAGCTTGCAGAAGTTAATGATACTAAATAATCAGTAATAATGTTACAGCTTTAATCAGAGCAAAGTTAAAATATCTATTATGGATATGTAATGTGGGAGTTTACCTTTTGTCATTAAAATATATTTCTGAATAAGTATTCACGTTAAAATGGCATCATTACTTTAGCTTAGTAATACAAATTTATGTAAGAAGATTCCTGATGTGTTCATATTTGAAAAATACCTGTAGTGTCTTAACAGTCTTCATTTTTTCTTACTGATACAGCCTTTCTTAAACTTATCAAGAGATGTGTAAGCTCTTTAAATATTAATTGGTCAATTGTACTAATAAACAGGAAGTACCAAAAGAATTTATTTGTTCAGACTAGTTCTGAACAAATAAACATGTCCTGTTTACTTACTTTAAATCTATTTATTAGAGTAATTACATTTTACATTTTGGAAGTCTGTTAAGACCAGATTTTGAAACTCAGTTGTTAAGGAAGACTTGGATTCCTACCCCAATAGTTTACCTTACTGCACAGTATAAGGCAAGATTGGCCACACCATCCAGAAAAGTAAAATAAAGACCATCATAGTAACATGCCTTTAATTTGAAGTCAGTGTCAGCCAATAAGCTGGTCTATAAAGTACTTGATAGAATTTTACAAGACTAATAACATTACATTTTTGGATACTTTATGTAAGTTAAGACAATATTGTAAAGAAATTGTTACAAAGGATCTCTCTATGTGTTCTTGATGGTACTGTAAATATGTAACTCATCAGTAACATCAACATAACTTGGTACAAAAAAAGAACAGACACCTGGCTTCTGGCAATAAAAAACCCTAAATCTCCCAAATCAAATGTGCTGTTGTTACTAATGTTTATGTTTTTCCTGAAGGGCCAGTCCTTCTAGAGCAGAGGAACTCCCATGAGAAATTGCCACTGGATTATGTTGAGTCAGTTGCAGTAAAGGAAGAACTTTTGAGTCTTGTTCAACCAGGAGAGAGCTTCTATGAATGCAGAAAACACGATTTTTGCAGTCAGAAGAGAGAACTGTGTTTAATTTTATTTAATAAGATGCTGCTGAATTTTTGTTCAGTTTATAATCTGTCTTCACCCTTGACTTTAACTCTCAGAGAGGTAGCTTGCTCAAATGTACTTCCAGTAACGGCTTGTGATAACTCTACGATGCAAAATAAATTTTCTGAAGATTGGTTGGTAGATACATATTTTAGAGAGGTAGAAACTTTTCAAAAGCTACCACAGTTTCTTCAAGAAATATCTGCAAACGTGTTTTTCTTCCCTGGAGAACAGACAACGGCCTTATTAGCAACTCTGGAAACTATGGAGGAAGCATATCAGCTCTTAAATCTTTTTAGCAGTTAAATTCCAACCAAGCCACATTGGCTGATTCTTGACTGTTAATCCTTGATACTGGCTTAACTTTTTTTCCAGCAACCAAAGAAGTACAAATTTCATAGCCCTGAAAAAGCCCCACATGTTGGTATCTCCCACATTGTTAATATTTTCCTTTAGCGGAGCCTGGAAGTCAGACACACTGATTCAGCATGTTTTTTAGGCAAAAATTTTCCAGTACCAATATTTTCTACTTGCTTGACAGATCTCGATGTGTGTGATCTTAGTACGATGCTATATCATTTACACTCAGTTAAACTTTGTATTTTTTGTCTTGGAAGTATTTTTTTTTTTACCTGCCGTGTGCCATATTTCTCTTTGGTTTTCAGAGGTAGTGACCCTAAACTTAAACCAACCAGTTGATTATTTTCTTCTTTCTGAAAGGATTGTGTCTACATATTTTGATATCCTTTAATAAAGCTAATGTTATAAATATGTCATGAAATAAAAACATATGGAAAAGCAAATTCCTTCTGTCCATTTTCGTTTTATTTATCCTTGTCTTATAAAAATTGAAATTATGTTATGTAAATTAATTGCATATTGTAAAATTCAAAAGAGAAGGCACTATATATTTACAGAATCAATATACTAACATTTCCCATGACTTTGATAGAAATGGTCACACAAAGAAAAATTGTGGAAAATATCATTCCTCATCAGCACTATGGTGCTTGTAGTCTTGGTTATTTGTGCAGTGACCAACTGGAGGAGACTGGCTCAGACACTCGGGTGATCTGCAAAACTCCAGGGGATACCACTTGCTGCTTCCCAAGTCAATGGATGCTTTGAAGAGCTGAATTCACCCTCAGCAAAACTTAAGGCTGTCCTTGGCTCTGCTCCAACTCATGTTGGCTTGCAGTGATTTGATACAACCATTACACTGGTATGTAATGATATGGTAACACTCCTGGGACTACCTCAGAGGAAGATGCAGGTGGAATCAGTGGCACAAATCTAGTTATGTTGGCAGAAGAATTTACAAAGGATCAGATGAGAGTTTAAGTATATACTGGACATCATATTCTGACACTAAGTATGGATATCCTTAAAAATTATGCCCCACTTAATATGAAACTTTTGTTCTCTGTTCTGAGAGCATACAAACGACACATGGTAAATCCTCTAAACTAATCCTCTAACCTAACACTTTAGGATTGTATGCTACATATTCCATCAGATAGACCTTTAAATTAATTAAGAAAAAGAGAAAGTCCCATGCTGTTCTTTAAAAGGTGTTGGAAGCAAGACAGCTGAATTACCTAATTCTGCTTATGGGTTTGGGGTTGTATAAGAGTTACGTGTTTTGGGGAGCCCCTATTGCTCATTTATACAGAAATATTCACAGTCACAGTTCTTGCCCTGCATCTTTGTAGAGATCCAAATTAATTCCATACTAGGATCTGGAGGAGAGACACTCAAATGGAAGTTTATGCCTTTCCCTTCCAAGCAAAGAGAAATAAGTGCTGCTTTAGAATGAGGATACCTGATTTATTTTTTTCTAATAGATTCAGTAATAGATGATTTAACCTAGCCTTCAAAAGGTAGATATGAATTAGCAACACTCCCAATTCCAGTTCTTCTGTAATAGCCATTTATAATATTAAAAAGAAAAAAAAGAAACCTAAAAGAAAGGGTGTGGAGTAAGAGTGCTTCTGTGATTGATGTTGCTTGACTAGAGGGATTAAGTTCCATTGATGCATCTGGCGTGCAACACATTAAAATTTCCATTTAGCCTTTCTGCAGCTGAGATATATGATCTCATAGCAATCCACAGAAGATGCTCAGACCAAGTTGACTTTGGAACCAGACCTTCATTACAAATGTTCCTTGCTTATTAATGACCAATTATTATTTTTATACATGCAGGCAGAACAATCTGCTCTAATAGATTAAAAGGTCAGTGCATATTGGATTTGTTTCTGTCTGTGCACTTTTAATTTTTCTCTAATAAAAAAGAAACACCAAAAAAACCTTTGTTGTATATGAGATAGACTAGTAAACTTCAGTATTTCCTTTTGTAGGACACAATGAAAGAAATGTTACGTGTGTACTTTCTAAAGAATGCAAAATATATATTTAAGTTGACAATATTGACATTTTCTTTAGTCAAGAATTTGGTACATAACTGTGAATTTTAAATAATTGGGACTCAGAGAAACCTGAAAAAATTCTGGTGGATCTCAAAAAGCCAATCCTTTAGAATATTCATATATATTTATAATTCTAACATAATATACCAGTAACTGAAATGAAAGCAGGAAAAGCATTATTTTGCCCTGATGGTGATTCTGCTTATTTAGCCAAGATACTCCTACAATTATTTGTTATTATTTATATCATTTAGAAAGGAAAAAATGCACATCAATCATTTTTAAAGTCCTACTTCGCTATTTAAAGTAATTTCAAGTACTTCCCTCTGAGATAATGTAGATAACATATGCTAAATGAACATTATTAACATTGCAAAATGAAACAGTCGAAAGTTAGCAAATATGTGAATTAATGTTCCACAAGTAGCCCCAACTTTAACATTCTCTGTGCACATCAACAATCTTTAATTATATGGTAACACAATTCTGGTCTCTCTAATGTTTGCTTAGTTTAGGATCATATACTGAAAGTTTTCCTATTATTTCCCAGTTACTGCAGTTCCATTTTATACATGTTCAGTTTTACATATACTCAAGTTTGCAAACTTCATACCCTTAAAAAGTTTTAAGTATATCTGTCATATTTTACATAAAATTATATGCTTCATCCAATTTATTAGAATACCTGTTTTCTCTCAGTATAGCAAAACTTTCCTGTTAAATGAGATCTATTTATAAGTGATTAAATTGTTTGCTTTTTAAAATCTCTCTTGGTATGTAGGGTATTTCCGTCTTAGCTAAAAGAACAAACAAAATCAGCCTTTTTCTGTCTATGCCCATGTTTCACACACTGACATGCTTCAGAAGTACAAAGGTGTATCTTCATCCTCAATCAATCCTATTTTTCCCAGGCCTTTAAAAAGTTTGTAATTATTTTTCATGCTCAGCATACAATTAGAGAGTATCTCTTTTGCACATGTACCAGATGATGATGCTGCAATGCTGCTTCCCAGTGGGGTGAGTAACAGTGGCCATCAAAGCTGATAGCACTAAAAGAGGGTAGAGAACACTGGGATACTTAGTCAGGAATTTTAGTGGTGCGCAAAGATGTTGGTCAAGCTTTGAAAGATGCACAAAAAGTTGCATTAAGCATTAGTTTCAGTGTTATATATCCTCTGTCATATATTCTTTGTTTCACACTACTGCCATTACAAGATTACACTGATGAAGCACATCACTTCATGTCAAAAATTGTTTGTAAGAAGTTTTATAGAGAGTTTCTTGATTTCAAAATGGTCAGTCACACTGGCAAGTAAATAACTACTGCCAGTATATTACAGTCTGGCTTTGGAAGTTTTGCTGTTGATTTATTTTTATTTGGTAGCAAAGTTTAGCATATAAAACTTGAATACTGCTGTAGCTTCAATAACCATTTAAAATTTGTTGTAACAGAGAGGAGGTTCAGACCTCTGAGCCTGAGCTCTCTTTAAACAATCTAACTAAAAAGTCCTGAAGCTCTTCCTGCACCACCTACAAGCCTGACTGCAGTTAAATTGCTGTGTTGCAAAAACCAGCATCACAAATGCCCTATGCAGTTAGTACCAAACCATGCCTCTTCTCCCTCAACAACTCTTGAATACCGTGCTCTGTTTTGGGTCCCTCATGACAAGAAAGACATTGAGGTGCTGGAGCATGTCCAGAAAAGGGCAGTGGGGCTAAGGAAAGGTCTGGAGAACATGTCAAATGAGGAGTGGCTGAGGGTGCTGGGGTTGTTTAGCCTGGAGAAAAGGAGGCTCGGGGAGACCTTATCATTCTCCACAACTGCCTGAAAGGAGGGTGTAGCCAGGTGGGGGTCGGTCTCTCCTCCCAAGTAACAAGTGTCAGGACAACATGAAAAAGCCTCAAGTTGCACCAGGTTTAGGCTGGATATCAGGAAAAATCCCCTCACAGGTGGGGTTGTCAAGCTACCCAGGGCAGCGGTGAGGTCACCACAACTGGAGGTATTTAAAAGATGATTGGATGTGGACTTATGACATGGTTTAGTGGTGGGCTTGGCAGTGCTGAGTTAAGGGTTGAACTTGATGATCTTGGAGGTCTTTTCCAACCTAAAGTATTCTATGATTCTATGACAGTCAGCCCTTTTGTCCCAGGACCACACTGAGCTTTTTTGCCTTAGCACAGTGCCATGCTCCTATGTGGTCAAGAGTGCCCAGTAAATTCAAAGGGATCCATCTCCAGCTTATTTTCAGGTAGGTACAGTACTTTTCAGGTAGGTACATGATCACATGAAATTTTTCCCAAATGAATACAGCTTAAAATCTGTCAAATAACTCCATCTTATCAAGCAGTGTCCAATAAATAGTAGCCAGGGTCCAGGCACATTGTAGAAGTTCCCTCCTTTCTGCAACTGCCATACCATTTTTCTTTCAAATATTCTGCCACTTTAACAGAGTCCTGTAGTTGTTCAGGGGTGAACAGAAACCCTTCCAACAAGAGACAGGACCAGACAACCCCCTCTGCCACAATCTCTCGACTGGAAGAAACCCCTTCTCCCCAGAAGAGAGTGCTTTCCTCAGAGGGTGCAGTGACAGGAAGTGATAAGAAAAACTTCAGAGTGTTGGCCATGCCCACTCCCAGCTACTGCAAAAATTAACCCTGTCCTACGAAGAACCAGAGTGGTTTTTGGTTTGGTTTGGTTTCTCCAAAATAAAAAAGTCCTTTCAACTGCATGTTGTACCACAGCAGTATCAGGTTTAAGACATGAAGGGTTGATATGGTTTTGCCTTGTTTGCCTACAGTGACTGCAAGACAACAATGAACAACACTCTGTGCATCTGGCGGAGGGCTACACTCTGGGCCACCCAAGTGGAAAGAGCAAAAAACTTGCTTTGCATGATAGACTACAAAGAGGCAAGCAGGCTGTTGTTTCAAATATTTTCCTTTCATGAATTTAAGCACAAATTTTGTGCAGCATTGTGAAGAAAAGGCCTACAAATAAAAGACAAATAGCATGAGTTGCTAGCAAATGTCTGTTCCAAAGAAAAACTTCCAGGTCCCCTCTACGCTTCTATCTAGTGTCACTGGGGGAGAGAGGTCCCTACAAAGCAGAAAGAGGACTATGCTTACCTTTCAAAACTGTATCCTTCCCCAGAAACCCCTACAGGCCAGAGCATCTTCAAAGGAAGAGATGACCATACCTGCCCTCCAGCAGCCTTGCTGAAGCTGACCTCTGTCCCCTGCTTGTAGAGGTGAACTTCCGCCAAGTGTTCAGGGCTTTACCAACACCCCTCTCAGCCACTGCCTCTATCACGAGAGCAAGACTTCTTTCTGAGGTGGGCATATGACCCCCAAACACTCATACAGTTTATGAGAAACTGAAGGTGTTTTATCAGTCCTTATGGAAACACGGTCTTCATTTTAGAAAAGATACAACATAAGATTGGCTTTCCCATCTGTTTCCTTTGATGAGTGGGAAGCTTTGATGTCACCTGCTTGTCCTCCTGACCCCTCATAGCATTTTAGCTGTGAGTTTAGGTGGTAGGATGCTTTCAGTTCTACTCTGAACATAAACCATGCAATTTTTTTTAAGCCTTATCCTTCTTCCATCAGTCAAAAGAAACTCAATTTTTTGAAAACCTGATACACTTCACCACCCTCCAGCAAATCAACTGCACCACTCAGCTTGGTGTCATCCGCAAGTATGCCGAGAGTACACTCAATCCCATTGTGTCATTGATGATGATATGGAATAGTACTGGTCCCTGGATAGACCCCTCAACCACACCACTTAATACTGTTCTCTGTTCCGACATCGAGCTGTTTGTTGGCTGCAACACTTTGGGTGCAGCCATCCAGCCAATTCCTTAACCATCAAACAGCTCATCCATCAAACTTCATCCACACAAAAATACTTGTCCATCTGATCTGTGTCCTCTGGCTTAAGTAGCCTGGTTATGGGTTAAGAGTGAAAATGTATTTCTTTATATAATAGCAGAGTCTATTATATGGAGTCTACACATATTTGTGTATGTGATGCCTGTAGTTCTTTCATGGCTGAACGTCTGGCTTTGGTAACAGGCTGAATAGGACTGAAATTAGGAGAAAAGCTGTCAACTGCATTTCATCACTGAATGTATGGACTAAGAAATTAGTTTTGAAACACATTATTTGTAAATAACATCAGAGTTTACACATTTCTTATCATTGAGATGGGAGAATTTGAGATACACGGCTTGCCTTGTTGCATGGATGTGTGATGTAAGGGGAAAGGTTACTGTCCTGTATCAGCCCTGGAAACACACTCTATGCAAAGGAACTGAAGTTTCAGAATAGAAACTGGGACTTCTAAAAGCTCAGGGCCTCTCAGTTAGCTGCAGTGATGTATGTCACATGTACTCAACTGTGTATTCAGACTAGAAAGAGAAACATTCAGGTTGAGATGGAGAAAGCCCGAGAAACTCCCTCCTTCCCTTGCACCATTATGCATTTTCCTATTGTACACTGATCATTTAAATTTGCACTCACAAAAATGATGAACTAATGCACTTGCTTGAGACAAGGCAGCTGGGCTGATGCTCTGTAAAGCTCTTCACAGAAACTGCATCTCGTGCCTCCTCTGTTACATCCACAATAGTCTCAATTACTGTCAGCCATGCACAGTGTTGGCAGCTCTGGGACAGCACACTTCAAGTGCTCAGCTCTCTGTATCCTCAATAATACATGAGGCCAATTTCCTGCTACTGACTGGCAGGTGCAAACGCCCTGCATCATGCAGGCAGTGTGCACCTGTGACTCTCTTTTGACTCTCCCTTTGCTTTATCACAACTTTGCTTTATCACAACTTAAAAAAGGTAAACATAAACCCTGGCTTTAAACTTCTTGGTATTTGACAGCTTTGATACCAAGTGATGGAAAGTGTCAGCTAATTAAAAAATTAATTTCTTTTTCAATTGCCACTCTTTGTTATGAAAATGTCTGCTCAAAGTGCAGCCTACACATTACCCTGTAGAGAAGGAACCCAAACTGCAACAATCATAGTGCTGTATTTAATTATGAATCAGAGGATTTTACACTGAACAGTAAATTGCACAGTGAAAACCCATTTTCCATGATGGAGAATACGTTAAAACAATCCTCTTCGACCCCAAGCAACCCATGCTTGCTACAATTGCTAATTTTAGACACAAACTTCATAAACTACAGGTTTTCTGCTTTGGCATGCCTTTATGTTAATTGTTTTCCTCCCAGATCAAATGCCTACTATGACTTGATGCAAGTCACACAGAGGTTCAAATCCTTCAACTGGAGCACAGCAAAACTGCAAGCTCAGACACTTCAGAAGCCAGTAACCAACAGTAAGATGCATGCATATTGCAGGAACAGTTATACAACTTCCAGAAATTTCTTTTCCTATAAAGTTAGATTTTAATTTCCTTGACTCTTCTTTTCTGCACTGTCACAGAGAACTGCTTCAAAATATGTCACCACCAGGGAGTGAGGAGTCAAAATAAGTCTGAATGTGTAGTAACATGAGGATATTGGTCTAGATGGGAGTCACTGCAGGTCCAAGAGAAACAAAGCTGATGAAAGACAAGTATGTATGACTGCTTAATGCAGCAGTGAGAAACCAAACATTGAGCTTCAGAGGTAGGAGGTATGTGAGGGAAACCTGAGGTGCTGACACGAAACCAGCAGCTGAAGCTTTGTGACCACATTGTCAAGGAGTGACATCTATAAAAAGGTGAATTAGTCAAAGAATGTGGATGAGGAAAAGAAGGCCATCAAAAGAAGAAATAGGGAGAAGAAGCAGGAGAGGATAACAAGGCAAACAGTTTCCAGTTACGGTTTAATTGCTAGTATCAGTGGTGAGCAGGAAATGAAGAGTTTGGTCACCTAGGGACTGCATGCCGAAGTGGAAAAAAGGAAAGAGGGACCATTTACACTGAGAGGTGTAGGGCCAACTCCATGGCATGCTATCAGCAATGTCTGAGCTGAGAAGAGATGGGAAATGGGGTGACAATTGGAATTGTGTGAATGTTAACTGTGGTTTAGCGCTGTGGTCTCCATAAGCACATCAGGGGAAAGTATGTACCTGTATTGTGATGAGAAAACACAAACAGGCCGCTTCCAGCATTATAACTCACTGTAATTCTTCCCCAACTCTTTTCCAACCCTGTCTTCCCAAAACTGTACTCTGCCTCAGCAAATTGCAGTGACTGAACTTTCTACTAAGTAAGAAAGATACTTACTTCTAGAAACATAGTGCAGAAAGACTTGTCTTTTACACAAATCCCAGTCCTTAAAAAAAAATCCTGCAAGAATTGAAGATATATTTGGTAGTCATCCAATTTCTCAGTAAATCTTTTATTTAAGCAATCCAGGCCCTTCCCCATTTCTTCTTTACTTTTCTCTACAGATGTGTTCAGGAACACTGAGCCCGAAGAATACAAACACAGTGTAGGAAAGGACTGGCTTTAGTCTCCTGGCCCATTTCTTCTGATCAAGCTGTTATCTCATGCCTGTGAGAAACAGACTCCTCCTAATACAAGTACACTTGCTTGTTGAGCTGGTTACATGTCCCAGGGCTAGCAATCCTATGCGGAAGAAAAATAATTTTCATTTTTGTTACCATATTTGTTCAAGAGGCAGCAAAACACCTCCTTTTATGAATGTAACTCAAGGATAGACACATGCCCAGCAGTCTGATTCTGAGATCTAAATTTTTGCAAGTGAGAGAATTGGTCCGTGCACCACACTGCGAATTAGCAAGGTTAGTCCTATAATGTGGCAAAAACACCACTGGAAAAGAGATTTTTTTGTTGAGTACCCAGCTCAACAAAAATCCAGTACCTTTCCCTGTTACCATTCAGTGCGAAAGTGGTAGAGGCTTGGAGCAGACTCTGGGAGTTGCAGTGCAGATGCAAGTGTCAGTGTCAACTGAAGAGCTTCTGCCACAAAGCACTCTATCTGTGTTAAACCACAGTTTGGGATCCCTGGCTGCTGAGAGGGATCCCTGCTGCAGAGAGCTGCAAAGCTTTTCATTGTGTTTTGTGTAGCATACATGCACATGTAATCTAGCAATGATGAAATAAATAAGTTTTCCTTTATCTCCTTCACATCATGCTCCTGGATTATCTTAGAATGAAATACCTTAGCATCATGCAGTGCATTTGCTGGCAGCTCTTCCTCTTGTTGGTAAAGCCTATGCTCTCAGAGACCAAATTAGCTGATAGACTGTATGCAGCCTACTTAATTACTTTCTCATTATTCCACTGTAGGTTTAATTGCAATATAAAAAAAACTTGGGGGCTATTGCACTTGGATTTAAAATACTAACTTATGATACAGCAGCTCTTCCAGTTAAAAGCTCATTGCTATTATGAAAAATACTTAGGTGCTCCTACAAAGAGGAACAACTGTAAAAATAGGGTAAGCCAGCTCTGTACTCCGAGTTATCAGCAGGAATGTAACAAGAGCCTCTCAGATTAATCAGCCTTGGTGGATTCTGAGTGCTGTGACATCCAATCTAAATATGGACCCCATCTAAACTAATGATTTTCTATGAACCCACATACAGTTGTTAAATTTTATTTTCTGAGAACAGAAACAATTTCATGATTGTGAGATGCCTTACTCTTTTTTGATTGCTTATGAACAGAGAAGTTGCTTTCGGAATAAAGCCTGCCAAATCTAACAGGTTAGAAATGAACTTCAGAATCAGTCTGGAAAAGGAAGATATGTTGGAGTATTTATGGCATAAGACAGGACTGGCTCTTTACAGAGGCCACTGAGCAGAGTAGACAAACTACAAATAGTGAAAATGGGTTTACTCACAAACTATTTGAAATTTTGATTTTAAATTGTCGTGTTGTGGCAGGAGAACCATATTTAACCAATATGCATTTTTAGCCTTGCCTCTGTGCATTATATTTTCAAATGAGATTAATTCTGAGTGACTGAGGCATTTTAAAAGAGTTCACCATTTTTCAACAAGAAGATGCTTTTCTCCCCCTGCCCCCTCCCCCTGCATGTTATGAAACTTAAAATACTGAAATCCTGCACACAGAAATATGATGTTTTCATTCACTTGCCCATCACAACACTCATGGAAAAACAACAGCATAGGATTTCAAAGAGAGAGGCTTCATAATATCTAATAGAGTGATGCTTAGAAGTGTGTTTAATGCAGGAAACGTGCATAACCAGCTCAGATATTACCACCAAAGTAGACATTTGAAATTGTGTACAAAAAAAAAGACAAGAAATCACACGCAGGCTGGTGGGCAACATTAAGAAGGTACAAGGCTTACAGTGTATTAAAGAAATGTGCAAAACTGACAACAGGCAACAAACATTCACATCCTGTTGAGTCACAAACTTGTTTTTTCTTAAAACAAAAAAGGCTGACCAGTGATTCTGATTTCATCAATAGTATGTTGCTCTTCAGGCAGGATACAGCCAAAAGGTTATACAAGCTGCAAAATTAAACTCTTTTAAAGTCATGATGGGACAAGAGCTTATTTAGGTCCAAGGCTTTCTGCAGAGCAGTCATTTGATTAGCATTCTTTTAAATATACAAACAGAAGGATCAAAATAACTGTCACATAAGAACTGGCTATCATCTTATCTGCAAAATAAAGAAGTCCAGGATGATCCTTCATGAGCAATGCAGCTAACACATATTTCTTTGGACAAATACATATTCACATGTGCTTGCAAAGTATTTCTAAATAGACTTTTCAAAAAGTATTTTTAGAGTAGTGCAATATAACTTTATCTGCAACTGCAACCAGTGAGAGGTAATCCAGAAAGGACCACAGCCCCCCTTGAGGATGCAGTCCTGTTGCTCTCCCCTGGGCAAAAAATCCCCTTTAATGTCACTAGGAACTATAATGAGGAGCTGTGCACAGGTAGTCCCTCAAGAATGAGTCTCTGCTCACTATATGGGGAGCTGAGTGTGGAAGTCTGCATGCAGCTACCAGAATATATCCCCAAGTACTCATTATGCAGTGGCCACTAAGACATTTGAAATGTAAATGTTTCTCATCTATGTTCCACATAATTTATAAGATAATACAGGTTCCATGCAGTAGGAAAAGCTCGTATCAGAAGAACTGACATTAACAACTAAGGAAAAAACCCTGGTATATCAGTTTTACCACAACTGCATTTTTTTCCTCTACACTGTATTTCACATTGGTAACAGGTAATGTTATACCATAAAGCATATTCATATGATCTTGTGATTTGAATGAAAAACCTTTTCTGCAAGATACCCATATTAAAATAGTTATGTGCACAAAAAGTCTTCATAGTATGACACCCAAAGCAGTATGAAGTTAGTTCGACCCATTACAACTAAACTATGTAGTACAAATGAAGACTACTGGTACATGTAGAAAAATATGATAGGCAATCAGTTACAAACCTGGCAGTATTTTGAAACAGAGATTTTTAGGTCTTACAATGGAATGGTAAAGACAGCAGGAACTGCTTTTGGGAGCTCCAGAAAGAGATTTACACTTGGTGTTTCTCATCATCTTATAAGCAACCGTACCACATAGAAAAATGTTGCACCAGGAGTTAACCTGAAATTTAAAAAAATCTGCTAAAACTTAAGTGCAGTAGGCTCCACTACATTGTATTTCTCTTGCAATATACAAAACATAGAAAATTGTAATGATGACTTACTGGATAAAAATATTAATGCTCACAAATAAAATCTGAGAAATTTCTGAGTCAGATTTAAAGTTACACATTTTGTAGGTTTAGTTGGCATTATTTGACTATCTTGCGCATCTTTGACCACCAAGTAGCAGTATATATTCCCCATTTTAGATTGACTTGTTTAATGTGTTACACTGTTTCTAACACAGCTTTCAAATGGCAAAACCCGTGCTTGAAACAAATGTCTTTACATCTTCCATGAGAAATACCTTTTAATACCATTTACAAAATCTCCCCACTAGATAAAAAGGCAAGATAAATAAAAAGCTTAGAGAAAGGAAATGCTTCTTAGGCTTGCTCTTTTATCTTCCCCTGGCAGACGCTGGTCTCCTCAACACATGAAGTTGGCTAGGCAGGATTGTTTTTCTTTCTCTTGCTCGGGCTGTGAGTAGGATCTTGTTTCAGTTCGTGGTATTGCATCTGTTTAAACACAAAGTTCAGAAAGAAAGTTGTCAGGTGGCACTTGCTAGAAAAAAAGAAAGGTATCTTTTTTTTCTGCCAGGGGATAAAAAGCAAAAAAAGAAAAGAAAACTTTCCCCCTAAAAAATGACACAGGATTTGCAGATGTAATTCACCAACAACAGAATGACAGAAGGAAAACCAACACCAGGAATATCCTGCCAGGAAATAACACTGCATGCTGATGTAAACTTAGAAAAGACTACATTTTTTGTTTTCTCCATGAGCTCTAACAGACAATAAACATTATCATCTTGACCATGTTGGATACCATTCTTTGTAATCTTTCTTAAAAACTTGGTTATTTCCAAATGCCTACCACAGAGGGTATCAGATACAGAGAGGGTATTTGCACCCATATCTCCTACTTACACCAGCTCTGAACTGAAACTAGAGAGATGGGAAGTCTATTATCTTTGTGATACCGGATGTGATTTATGTGCTTGATGTTATCTTAAATCTTGCATGCTCTTCTGGGGATTGTGTACTGCATCACAAAAGCTTGTAATTCACAACCAGCTTTTATTTTTTCTTTTAGAGACGTTTATGAACACAGTTGAACTGGGGCCACAGCAAAAGCTTTCACCCCAGGAAAGGAGAGGCCAAAGAGCTCTCAGAGTGCTGTCACATGACACTGGGCCATGCTGCCTGCCTCTTCCACTATTTGGCCTTCCTGTTCCTTCTCTGCACGTCCTGAGAGCCTCAGGTCTAGTGTTTCCTACACAGTGCCCTATCTCATATAGATTCACATGGTGCTGGAGGCTGTTCAATACAAGCTCTGGCATTTGCTATCGTCTCACAAATACTTGTCCTTCTACTGATTGCTCCTATGAATCCTCAGAGGCACAACCAATGCAGGATCTTCTTTCTCACTGGAAAAAGATCTAGCAGCCTCCTTATGGTTCACAGACTATCCCCAGCTTGAGTTTGCAATTTCTTTCTGCCAAAGAATATAATATTAAATCAAAATAACCGCTCCAAAACTTTGTTAAAAAAAACAACCAGAAAAAATATATACACACCACTTGCACATCTGAAGGGACTCTGGACAGAAAGTCAAGTAGCTCGTTGTTATCAATTGCATATGGATTTCGAATCTTCTTTGTAAATTTATTGATGCCTGCAAAAGTGAAAGTTCAAATGTTACTATTATAAGATACAAGATATCAAAAGACACATACTTTTGGCAAAGTTTTAAAACAGGTTTTAGGATCCATTTTGAAGCCTGACAGTAGCACCGAATGAATGCACGAATGAATGCGTGAATTGTACACTTGGGCTCCAAAGGTTGGACTCTGCTGCTGTCGTTCCCTGTTTCAAAATGCAAAAGTTGTAGGGACATTTTCAAACTCCTTTAATACATTTTTTTTTTAAAGTAACAGAAACTGTGATTATTGTGAGAAAGTTGGGAAAAGTAGAGGCATAAAAAGTATTTAATTTCTGTAACAGAGAGGATGAGTAGAAATGGGCTTATTTGCAGGACAGAAGATTCAGAAAATTCAAGGAAAATATTTTGCATGCTAAGGATAATGAAACATATGGGAAGCAGTGAAGTCTGCATCATATGAAGGCTTTAGAGGATTTTGCACAAAACTCTGTCTGGGAATGACAGAGATGAGGTGATGGCAGTGCAGAGAAGAGAAGAGAAGAGATGTCTCCCATAAGATATCATGGTCTTATAATGCCTATTGACAATTAGTGTTCAGAAGCACCAAGAAAAATTGTCCACAAAATAATCAGAAAGCAGGCTTTTAAATTAGACTGATTTTCTTACCATTACATACCGAGTCAGATTCATACACTTTGAGAACCTGGTTTGTGGGCTCTGGGAACACACGTTGAAAATGTGGACAGGAACAGTGCAAAATGCATTGACTCTCATGTGAGCAGGAGAAAGCCAGGACACTATTAAAAACATGCCTTTCCATGTAATTTATCCAGGCTTTATCAGATATAAGATAACACAGTTTATCTTCCAAAATATGGATTTTGGAAGATCAGATATATAAAGCCTTTGGTGCCCATACTTTTCAGAAATCTTTAGCAAGGACATAAAGCCTTTAGACGGGGCATGCAAGATTCAGTGTCAACAACACCCACAGCCTCCCACTGCATGAATCCTCAGTTCTGCAGTGTAGATAGGAGATGCTGCCCTCCCTTTACATGGTGATTGAATAGTGAGTGTTCAGGAGAAGTATCTGAGGTTCAAACCCCTTTGTTTAAGAAGATGTTCTGCATCAGCAAGTGACTGCAAAATTTAAGGTCAATTCCACTGTTCATTGCACATGGCCACTGGACCACCCATGGGTGAATTCAGGTACTATGATCTCACTTTCATCACATCTGATTAAGAAAAATACCAGTCAGCATGTGAAACCTTCACAAAGGGAAAGCACTGCAGAGATGAGAGGAGACACTACAGGAGAAGCAGAATACAAGCGGAATGGTCTTTTCCAACAGCTTGAAAATTTTCAGATTAAAATAATTATCTTCATAGTTTTTTCCACATAAACAGCTGTAGCTGTTACCAGGACTCTGCACTTCATCAAGTGGGATCAGGATGGATCCACCCCACCTAACAAACCACATCTTCAAGGACCAGTCTCTGCTGGGAGAGACACGGTGAGGAAAGAATGGAGAATTTCTTCCTAGGGCAGGCTGAAAGGGGCAGTCCCTATGGATGCACAGGAGAAAGACAGCTATACAAAAGCTGAGACATAATATGGAGAAATTTTCATTTAAAACCTCTACTTTCCAAAGAACAAAACGGGCAGATGCTGCTACAGACCAGCTCAAACATCCCTATGGAAGTAAGTAAGAAAAGAGAGATCAATGGCTTCCACAAGCAGAATGGATGAATAAATATACACAGGAGAGGCTAGAAACACGCAGTGATGGAGAAAACAGGTAGGTGTCTGGAACACTGCAGTTTTTGAAGGGACAGCTGCTCAAAGCTATGCTCAGCATGACATGGCTCTGTGAGAATTCATTTCACCCTGAGGAGGTCTGGATTGTGGGAGCTGCAGCTGTGCAGTACCTGTCTTGTCTCCTGGCGTGATGCAAGAGAAAAAGGTCCCTAAAAAAGGGATCCACATACACTCGCTGAGTAACAAGTCACCCAAAATGAAGTGCAGCAGAAAAATGTGGAGTCGAAACCTCGAGTGAACAAAGGGGCTTGAAGTTGTATCTACACAGCCTATGTAACTTATAGGCAGGGTGAGAAGAAATGAAAAAAGTGCAAGGTGCATTTTTAATAATTTATACTTATGCTATCCATCCATGGTTTGGGAGCCTTGGGAGTTGAAACTCTGCCTTACCTGAAACAGAGACTTTTCTGTGGGCGTGTGACACTTCCAGGGGTATGAGTCATGAGCTTTTCAAAGAACAGTTCTGGCTCTACAGTTTTGTGGATCTTGGAGGGGTATTATAATCTCAGGTTATTGTATCAAACAAAGGGGATGTAAGAAAGCAAGATGTCAGACTTGTCTGGAAAATGACAGAAAAAGGACACAGACAAATACTTCAAACTTCCTGTGTGTGTGCTAAAAGGAATGAAATTTTGGGAACCAGCTAAGAGTTTGGGTTACACTTAAGTGATATATGGTATGGGGGAATAAGTAAAAGTCAAAGACAGTAAAAGAAAGGAAGCCCATCTGCTTGCTTTTGTTAGTTGTGTAGAAATATTTCTGTATGTTGTTCATATCCTCTTCATTGCTTCAGCTACGATCATTTGAGAAAACATTCTAAGAAAATTACTAATACTAACTGATAAATAAAAAATGAATTCTTTGGAGTCAGTTCAATGATTTTATGCTGTCTCCTGAATTCAAAAGTTTCCTACAAAAGTGTGATTGCTCTTCTTTCTTCAGAAAGAAAATCTAGCCACTGATGTAACTGAGACTGTGCTCTTCATAAGTCTGTGCTACCAGGTAACGGTACAGCTGCTGGTAGTCTAAGATGTATGAAAAGATGTACAAATGAAAACCTGGAGCATTATTTACAACAGATGTGGTAACAGCAGCTTTTTAAAATCAGTATAAAGAATAGATACAAGGACAAGTAGTGAAAGCTGGGATCAATCATAATTGCACCCAGAGTTTCTGTTCATTATTAACCAGCCAAATACCACCTATTCCTTTCTGTCTAACTAAAGGTGACCCCTTAAAAAGGTTTCTTGCTGCTATGTTTGCATACACTTTCACAAGATAAAGTACTGCAGTAAAAAAGGCATATTGTCCTAAATGCACTTTATAGATTGAAATGCCTCTGTTTGTGTATAAGTGGTGAAAATAAATCAGAGTAATATCTAGACAAAACTACACTTTTATATATGAGGAATCCTCATGGCTACATGTTTATAGTATGATTAAGTCTAGAATGCCAGCCAAGAAAAATGCATTTTGCAGGTGGGCCTAAATATTCACACTGTTGCAATTTTTAACTAACTTGCCTAATTCCATCACGGGGCAGCTTCATGACCATAAATACCAAAAAGCACTGACAGTGTAAGTCATCCATTTAAAAACAGATTTTTTAAGTGGTACAGACAGTTTAAAAGAGCTTTACTTACCCCAGACAAGGACAATGTATCTCAGTGGAATGAAATACAGGACAATGGTGAACACAGAGAGGGCAACAATTGCCAGCCAGCTCAGGAATGGGACAGTCCAGTTGAATGTACTAAAGAAAAATTAACAGAAGTCAGAACTGAGGTCAGCCAACAGAGCCAATAAGAGCAAATAATGAGCAAGACAGTGGGAAAAGTGCCAGTTTCCGCCAGGGAGAAAAAGCTGAGTCTACAAATGAATGCATGGACCCACTTTGTCATTCATCAGAGAGAGCCTGGGCTTGGACCCGCTGTCAGTGAAATGAAAGGATGCCCTGGCTTTGCCCACTTGCCTGCTGAATTTCGCCTCTCCTGGCCCAGCAGTGCACATCTGCCAGGTGAACCACTGCTCTCTTTTTGGAAATCTCAGTGCCAAACCCCAGTTTCAGCATCAGGCAAAACCCACAGAGCTCCTTTCTCCCCAAATGTACTCGCGGAGGCAAACTACATTCCCTTCTCAACACCATGGCAGAGTAGAATACAATAGCTGGAAGAGTACTGCTAAAGCTCTCTTGTTTTATCTCCTCTCTGTTTCACTGTAAGGACAGCATAAGCAGTTAAAGGCTGAGCAGGGACTTTCCCCTCTGAGATAAAGGTGCACTCCTCAGCAAGGTACCTTCCTGTTTTGAGGGAAAAGGAAAAGGCAAGTGCATGGCTATGCAAAGCTGGAAACTGATCCCTGTATTTAAGAAGAAGGCGGCTAGGGAAAAAAAAAGGAGGTGATAGAACAGTCAGTCATGAAGACAGGGTTAATGCAACAGCAGTGGTTGAGGGGAGAAATAAAACCCTTTCGGATGTCAAAAAAAAAATCAAGCCAAACAAAACCCATAAAAAAACCCAAACCAAACCAAAACCAAAACCAGAAAAACCAAAACCCAACAGAAAAAAACCAAGAAACCTGAAATAAGTAAAGGTTATTTATCTATGAAGAAAGGAAGAGAATTTCTGAGATCCCATCAGAGTTCACCTTTCCAAAAAAAGTCACAGATAAAAACATCCTCACTAAGGGTCCCAGACACTATTCTCTGATAAAACTCCACATTCTGCAAAATTTGAGGTGTGAGGAAGGGAAAGTTAATAGATCTTGAAACAGGGTGCTGTAGCTCTCCAACCCCTGTGTTCAGCGAAGAGAGAAAGACCAGATGATAATTTTATACATATGTCCCATAGGAACGTTGGTTAAGGAGAGCTTGGCTCAGTGGATTTGTTCCATGAAGGCACCACCATGTCAAAAGTGTTGCATGACATTTATCCAGAAGGAAAATGTGGCTTTGGCTCTAAATAGTCTCATGATACTCTTTAAAGTATCTTTAAACTACTAACTACATTCTCAATCAATGTGATTACATTCTTTTGGCTTCTCTAGATGAGTAATTGCAATTATCTGAACTGCAAGCCATATTTTTCATAATGAGCTCTGGCTCCCTGTGTTTATTTGTCTTCTTTTTTCTCTGGCAATTTTGACATGTCTCCACTAACATTATGTTAGTGGCACTTAGTGTAGGATCCCTCCCTTTATCCTCAGGGGACACCTGCTCTTTTCCCCTTTTCTGTAGGCATTTGGGATGAACAGAAGGTTGAGGGTCTGCTCGTGTTCCTGTGACTCGGCTTTGTGCAATGGATCACAGACACACCATGATGTGTGGGAGCACTGGCTCCTCACTTAGCAAACCTCCTTATGGGCTGTGTTAACACAGCATTCAGTACAGGTTTCCCATTATAGTTTTAGGAGCAAATTACAAAGATTTATAGTCTCACTCAGTTTACAAAATTCTGTAGCTCTCATCTGGTATATAACAGAACAAACCCTACCTCCAAAATGCACAATTAGAACTACTTAATCATCAAGACAACTTCCATGAACAGCCTTTTGATTAAGGACTTTTTTCAGAGACTGGCTCATTTTTCTAACTGGAGAACTTGTGTGATACAATATGCTTGCACCTGCCGCTCCTGCTGTGAACACAGCCTGCCTGGAATTGTCCCTATGGGAACACTTTCCCAGGCTTTCTTATTAGGCACTTTACTCTTAAATGCAAAGATGGCAATCTCCTCTTCATCAAGACAGAACAGGACAGCACTGAGATGATCATCAGGATTCCTGCAGACTGACCTCCACCCAAGGCATAGGTTTCCTAAAATTCACTTCCAAAAGTGAATCGGTAGTGGTGAGATGCTCTTGGCTTTTGAGGTGCAGAAAACCAAGTCAATCCTCTCTATGCTTTGCAGCTGACAGCTGGAAAGTGTCTTTCTGGAACCTGTTTGACCTCAAGTAATAAATCTTGTGTTACTGCTCACTGACCATGCCAGAAATACACAAAACTTCCTGCAGTAAATCTCAGAACCTCTCTTTCTTAATGTTCAGATTTGTTGGCAATTTTTATATATCATGTATTCGGTTACAAATTACAAGTACTCTAAAGGAAAGGTTTTGCTGACTTATAAATACAACTTCCAGCAAGTAAACATATGTACATCCTTAGAGTATGAAACCCCTGTTCAGTTCTGCTTATTTCCTCTATCAAAGCTGCATTTTTATTATCACTTTTAAATAACTATCTCACAACAATATTATCTTTCTGTTTTACTTAAAAACCTTATTTCTGATTTTTGTAGCAATTAATATAATTCTAAATTCCAGAATTAATATGACAGGATTTCCACTGACTGAGGGCCTCCATAGAGCAAAGTAAATATAGATAAATTTGAATGATGGACCAGCCAAAACTGGACTCCCTTGGAATAAGTAAGTAACAGTCCAACATTTTGTACGTCTGCATGGAAAAGATGTTAAAGAATATTGGAGAGCAATCCAGCACCTGTGTCAGCACTTACTTCTTGATCCTTTCACCAAAGGAAGCGATTTCATCTAGGATATTCTGGACAGTGACACACACCTCCTGGATGGCATAAAGTCTATTCATAAATCCTTTTTTTTCACTGTCCTAAATAAAATAAAAGGATTAGTTGAGTAAAAGAATTTCTGATTGTAGGAAAAGGATTGTGCAGCCATCAGTTAAGTATCAAAAGTGCCTGTGTTACAGATTCAAGTAAAAGGAATTGGTAAAACCTGGCAATAAGAAAATGATTCCTTGTCCTGTGCTTATTGTAGCATGTATGGCTTGGTATAGAAGCTGAGCTCCACACAATTTTTTTTTGTCACTGCATTCGTTTCTAAACACGTATTTGAATAAGCCAGGTCTCTACGTTTTAAACATGCTGAAGGTGCCAACCTTGTATGTTGTGTGCTCTTTCAAGTGGTAAGAGTCATAAGGTGGAATAAAGACAGTTTGTTGAACTGCTGGTTTTTGAGCTGATGTAAGCAGAGGAAAACAAACACTTCTGGTGGAAGGCACTGAGCAAGAAACCAGAAGAACTCAGCTCCTATAGGGAGCTGTTCTTTTTTCCCCAAATGTCTATCTCTAAACCCAGACAGCTTTGCAGCTTCATTTCCACTTACAATGCTGTGTTAGATGGGATTAAAATGAAGTATCACCATGGGAAAAAAAAAGTTTCTTTTCATTTTTTACAGATTACAGATAAGCCAAAAAGTTATGTTCAACATTTCCAATGGCTTGATGCCATATTACCCTATCTAGTTTGAATGTGATTGTTGTTTTCTGAAAATAAGAAATGGAAATAAAATTTTTTACTCTTAGGAAAATATTTCATTTAAAAAGTTCAACTTCTTGTCATCACAAACCACATGATACAACAGTCTCTGTCATTGATGCCGAAGTTCAGCATCTAAGAAATATATGTTGCATTTAATTTTTCTTTTCTTCCCCTGATGCATAACTAGCAGACTGTATATTTGTTCACTCATTTTGTAGACATTTTTGCTGTCTTAATAAATTAGACTGGAAGAAAACATAGTTTATCATTTAATCATTTCAACAACACTGGTTCTGCAACGTGTTGTCAAGATTACCTGTGAAGATGTTTGAAAGTATTTAGTTAGAGAACACAGATTATCTAAAAAACAACCATGAGAGAAGCAGACAGAAAAAGATAGGAAAATAACTTTCAGGGATTTAGTGTAATTTATAAACCAAGCACTTCAGACAAAGAAAAACCACCAGTTTTCAGAATGTGAAAGACCTTATATTCTCACATAAGATTAATAATTATTATATCACAAAGAAGTATTTTTGTTTTCTGAGAATGACCATAATGGTTCAGAAGCAGTGATATCAACTACATCCAGTGCTGCACAGCAACATAGAGTCATTTATGTAAGTTATTTCCTTAATATTTACTGCATTCTTGAAGCCTTTGCAAGGACACCATTATTCTCCTCAGGTATACAGCTTCTGAAGACATCTATCATATATCCAGCATGCTTCATTTGTCATCAGGAAATACCACCTGCTCTATTCCTTCATGTAAAACACATGCTTCCAGTATAATGTTTTCTTGTACAGCAGAAGTGAACAACAAGCCATACAGAAATCACAGGTATTTTTCTCCTTTCTAAATATGTATACCCTTTGCCTCTTCAGTTTTGTTTAAGAGATTCTGCCCTCTATGTAAAGTTATCTTGATTTACAATTAACTTGTGTGAGAAAAGAATTACGTAACTGTAACAAAACCAGTACGTTTTGTGGCATATCCAGAACTCAGCTGGGGTTACATTAGAAGGTCCTGAGGCTGTTTTAATTTACAAATATCTTACAAGATAAATTTGTAACTTCATGTCATGATTTAGGAATGGCACTCTCCAACTTAGTGCTCCCACTGAGACTTTCCAAATCCTGCTGCTGCTTGCTCACTCCCTTTCCCTCCCCACCCCCATGGTGGGCTGGATAGGAGAATTGGAGAATTGGAGGCACAAATGATCACAGCTGAGATAAAAACAACTTACTGGGAACAGCAATGAGATAAGGAAATCAACAATAACAGTGACAGTATTAAAACCAAAACTGTAGGAAAGAGAGAGAGTGATTCACATCAAAATTCACACCGCAGAGCCCGACCTGACTGCAGCCACACCACCCTGACGGCCCAAGTCAGTGCCACACTTACTCAACCAGAAGGAATCCCTCCTCTCCAGAAGACAGTCCCTTTCCCCTGCCCCCAACAATGATGTGAGGTGGTACAGAATAACCTCTGGGTCCCAGCTACGTCCCCTTTTGCTACTGCAAAAATTCCTCCTGTCCTAGCCAGAACCAGAACAATTCAAAAATATAGCAGTTTTAAATCATTTCCCACAAAAACCCTAAAGACAGAAGGAGACAGAGAAAGGATCACTATTTCCAAACCACCGCACCTTCTGAGCTTAAAGGAAAGAGCTGACATACTCTGAGGCAGGATTAGACAAAACAGCACACAAAAGAGTAAGCGGTCAGAAGGGTCATGGATCATCTTTGCTTAAACTATTCCCACATGTCCCACAACTATTAACTGGTTTTTATTTCCTGCTCCAAATATTTGTGTAAAAAATAAGCTGGCCTAGGGGAAAACTGCACTTCCTTTCTTCCAGCAAGATGCCATATTATCAAATACAATATATGAGCTACCTAGAGTAAACCAAGGTTCATAATAATTAATTTTTCAAACACTGGCTGTTCCTTTCCAGAGAAAGATGGTGTGAGACACTGGAGGAGGACTGCTGCTTGAAACATTTCAGGTGCATGTGTGGGAAAAGGGGCAAGACAAGCCTTGCCCTTGTGAGGCAGTGTGTTGCTCCATCCACCTCACCCCCTAGAGCCTGGATACCAGCCCCCAGTGGCACAGCAGAGGCAATGTTCCGTACCTGCCCCTGGAGCCCCTAACCCAGCCCCAGAGTGGCTACCAGACCAGACGTCCCACCTGGGGGAAGGGCCCAGGAAAGCTGAAGGGTACTCAAGCCAGAGCACGAGGCAAGCACGTCTTGGCCACTGGAACCGGCAGTGATACTCATATTTGCTCTTTTCTACATCTCTTAGCTCTTTTCTTTGTTCTTTTACTTCCAATTCCTTCTTCTTGAAGTCTAAGTAACTTAAAATCAGATGGGTTGGAGTTTGTTACCTTCAATGGACTTGGAGCTTGCTAAGTTAATTCTTTGTGAAATGCTTTACGTTGATTGAACGTTGCTTTAAACATTTGTCAAAGTTCCCTGTTTTTCTGAAGTTTGCCAGTAAAGTTTTTGTTGTTTTGGCTCTTGAGGTGTCGGTATTTCTCCTTTGTTTCTAACCCTGGGTAAAAGACAAAAACAATCTGTAAGCCCCTTTAAGGGACTTGGCAAGCGAGTTCTGAGGCCTTAAAGATGGGCCGTGACTGGAATCAATTTCATCACTTGCATGACTACAACTGCCAATTTTCTGGACGTAATTGTCATTTAAATAGTAGATAAAATTTATAATACAAAGCTAACAAAGCTTAATACAAAGCTTTATTACTATTTCATTTGTGTGATTTATTTGTTTGCAGTAGGCTTAAGGTATCTGAAAAGCAAGAGATTTGCTAGGGGATGGTTTTGAGCACAAACTGTGAAAGCAGAGTCAAACTGATGTTGATAGTCTGACTTGAATTTAAAAAAGGGAATGAACCCAAAGTAAAGACTGAGACAATGTCCTCCTCCTCTTTCACAGGAAATTGTAGATTAAAGATTGATATACTGTTTGGTGAATAGTAATACATTTACAGACTGATTTTCAGCCAGAACTGTATTTTCCATTTGCTGAAACCAAAGCAGAACTAGACTCTAGACTATGTCGAGCTAATTTATACAAATCCCTAAATAAAATCCATGTTGTGTGAGTCTTTTTATTCAGCAGACTGTGTTTCCAACCCCATGACAAAATAGGGTGATTTAGGGAAGCATTATATCTGTAACCCCAAACCTCTCTCACCAAGTGGAAGGGCATTTAAAAACCAAACATTTCAAATGACCAGGAAACCAGGAGAAATAAATAAGCCAGACTCAAAAGTAAACTCTGGTAAAGGTAATGGGTTTAAGCCTGAAAAAAAAAAAAAGAGTTTTAAGTACAGAGAATAAAACTCTGAACATTTTATGGTGGATAATTGTCCTATTAGTAACTTCTAAGCTGGAGAGAAAGGCACAGATCATAAAAACAACATAAAAGGAGAGTTCCAAGAATAGATGCAAATGTTGAAATTTTTTGAGATGCTGCCTGGGAAAAAGACTCCAGATGGATCTTCCAAAAACAACCCTCATTGCCCAAGCTGGAATGATAGAGCACCTCTGCATACATCACAGCAACCAAGGCAAAGCCAGACTAAGTGGTGATAGGCACAGAAAGCAGATACAAAGTCACCACTGGTATGCCATCAGTGCTATGGTCCTGTCACTTGGCCACCAGAAGACACATGAACTCTTCATTGCTTGTGTCATACTGGATTACCTGTTGTAAGGCCCCAGTAAAAGGACTTTACACTGGTTCCTGTACTCTGGGTTAGATGCACAGGAGAAATACCAAACATATTCTCAAGAGGCCAAAACAAGATAAAAGTTTACTGGCAAACTTTGGAAAAATCAGAGAACTTTGGCAAAAGATTTAGTACAACATCCAATCAATATAGAGCACTTGGGCATTAACTTGGCCCATCCAACTTAGCAAACTTTAAACCTGTTTGATGTTAAATTACTTAAAATGTTCCAAGAAGAGGGAATTAGAAGAAGAAAGGGAGAAAGACAGAAAGACAGAAATGATATAGAAAAGCACACATATAGCTCTCAGCTCCTGGGTTCCAGCGATGCTCAGATAGAAACTGCAAGACAGAAACTCCAAGAGCAGGTAGGGTGAAGACATATGCTGACCTGCTTGGCCTTAAATACCCCTTGGCCTTCGTGGCCCCTCCTCCCAGATGGGTCATTTGGCTGGTCATCTGACCACTCAATAGTTGGCTTGGTGTTGAGTGGAGCCCTGGCTCCAGTGTGCCATGGTTGGCATCCCTGCCAGGCCGGGGTACTGGCTCTAAGGGTGGGGGTGTGGGGCAGTTCACTGCGTCACCAGGGCAAGGCTTGATCCCTTCCCCCACACACAGGCATCCCAAAATATCTCCAACTTCAACCCTTCCAGGCTCTGTCACCTGTGGCCACAAAAGCAAAAGTATAGCCCTGCTGCTATCAGTAACGAACTCCTCTAATTAACCCCTGACTTTTAGTAACAAGACAAAAAATCTCTATTGCTCAAACAGAAGAATACTACCTCTGTGAGAAAACTCTTCAGACTATTTCAACTAATAATTTGTGCCCAAAGTAGAGTCCATAAATAGGCACACACATCATCCCTCAGCAGGAGACTCAGCTAAACACAGGGCTCTAACACCATGGCAGACTTCCCTTTGTGGTCTGATGAGAGACCCAGAAGTAGTTGGTAGTAAATGCATTAGTCCTTTACTAGCAGGAGTCATTAGTACTTCCCAGAAATGCATGCAGACATGGACTGTGAAATACTGACTTATGGTCTGGCCACTGCTCAAAACCCCACCTCAATAATTACCTTGCAAACCTTAACCATGGCTTTCTTTGAAGCCCATGAGGAAGAAGAAGGGAAGCCAACACTACTGCAGCTCTGCAGGCATTTGATCTCCTTAAAGTCTTCTGAATCTCTATCAAAAGACCTCAGATCCAGTGATGGATACCCAGTTAAGTTTTCAAATTAAAAATGGAAAGAAGACAGACAACCATGATGATAGTGTTATCTTAAAGCTGACTGTGGAAGCAGGTCTTGAGGTAAAGCTGAATGGTCCACAGGATCTGGAAAGGCGCACGATGTGACCTGAGACTGGCCTCCTCACTACATCCTACAATGAACTGAGACAGTCAGGTTATTTTAACTGCTCTTCTCCCTTGCAAGGCTATCACTCATGGAACAGCACAACCACATCATTCTTCCCAGTTCTTACACTGAAAAAGTATGGGAAGACTCTCAGAGATATTAAAACTTTTCAGTGGGACCTTAAACCTTTTAAACCTATTAAAACCTTTCCAGTGGTTTAGAAGTTTCCACCCTTTAAGTAAGCCGGATTGTAACTCTCAAGACTTTCAGTTATTTTCAATAGTGACAGATAGCATGTCCAGCAGACAGGTACCTGCTGTTCTCTCCTCATCATCAGCAAACTAGAAAACCTGTTTAGTACTCCTTCCACCCTGAAAAGGAACAGCAGGAGCAGGCTTCCTTAAAGCACTGGCACCATTTCACCTCAAACATTGAATCCCTGGGTTATGTAGACGAGCTTTTAAACTCTGGACTTCAACTTCGCCCATATTACTGGGAAACACACCTTCAGTGACCACAGTTTTCAGACACTATCAGCTGTTTATAAATGCTCAATATGTCATCTTTAAAATCTACATGCTAGCACGTGTCTTTACATCAGCATGGTGATGAGATCTGAAAATAACTGCTCATGCCTAAATGGAAATCAGGCTGAGGATTTTAAAATATGGAGAAAACCATATAATAATGAAGAGTAGGGTTTTACAGAGAGAAATTGTATTTGTGGTCATGATTATTAAAGAAAGAAGCAATAAACTGTTATTGCCTAGTAAGATGCCTCATTTAAAACAGACAGTAGGCACAACAGAAACTTATATAAACATGTGGAGGAAAATACTGAAGACTCGGTAAAAAACTGTTGAAGAGAGACTTGTTTCACCATTGCCCAGCCGTTGATAAGATCTGCAGTTGAAGAGCTGATGTGATAATGGGCCATGATCAGCCATTGATAATAGGCTGTCCATGACAGTGGCAATGTATGTGCCCCACTATTAAAGGCGAATGACCTGCAGGGCCAGCTGACTGGGTATATCAGGTATCATTGGAACATCCTGTGAATACTGTGTCCATGGTCCCAAGCTGGAGTGAAACTGCCCAGTCGCTGCCATAAAGCACCACTTAGTCTCTACGTAAGGAATGCACAGCAAGTCTGACAGAGCTCTCCTTACCCACAGATGAAGGAAGAAGGACCTTCGCAAGATGCCACAGATTCTTGGTGGTGGTTGCCTTTCTAGCTTCCTGTAATTCCTTACTTTTTCCTATTTTATTCTTTCCTTTTTCTATTTTCTTTCTTGCCCTCTTCTTTGATAGTGAGTAAATGTGTACTAACATTTTGATTACCAACATTTGACCGCCTTTGTGTCTTAATCTCACTCTGGCTATATTTGAATCCCGTCCCCCCCCCATGTTCGCATTTTAGGAAACTTCTCCAGATTGGGATAGACTCACTGTTTATGAAGACACCACACCTGTGAGCACAAATAACCTGCTCTTAGGAGTGGGGTTGGACTAGATGTCTCCAGAGGTCCCTTCCAACCCTAAGAATTCTGTGATTCTGTGTGAATATTACAACAATCTGTTCTTCCTCAAACATTACACTGAGAGGTGACAAAAATAGTTTTGAACCTTCTGTGACTTTTTGTTAGTACCACCTATGTAATGAATTAGATTTTTTCATAGACTGCTGCAGTGCTAGAAGATAAACATAAAATTGCAGGGGGAAAAAGTCAAGATCTACAGTAATAATTCTAAAGAAAAAGAAGCTATTGCAAGCTTTCCACAGAGTAAAGAAATAACACTGTAATGGCAATTATGTAAATTATGTTTAAATTGAGATTTTTTTTACTAGTGCTCTTTGTTTTCTCATTCTCCCTATCACATTCCACAGTGTTGCCCAGTGCTTTTTAAATATGTTCCTTCACTGCACATTTGAATACTGTAAAGTCAGCACTCCAGGTAAAAGACAGAAACATGGAGGCAACAGAGCCAGTTTATAGAGCAACGGGCCATTTCACCAAAAGGCCATCTAGTGAGGAGAAACAAAAATTTTCTTTGTATGATACCTTTTTGACTAATGCTGAACCTGAGGTGTTCATTTCATACATACTCTAAGCACATATATCACCTGAAAAGTGTGAAAGCTTGCTTGTTCATGGTGATAGATTCAGGAGCAAAAAGTCAACAATGCCAAATTTTGCTGTGCCTTTCTTGGCCTTATTTTGGAAGGAAACTCATAGAACTAAGGCGCTGTAGGGTCAAGCATTGGGGTGATTAGAATACACACAATGAATCTGCTTTAGGTTAATGTTTCAAATATCTGAAATTCTTCTTTCGGATGTCTTTTTCTTCACCCCTTAGACTATGCTTAAAGAAGGGAAGAGAGAATTATCTTACTTTACCTGAGTCGGAACAACACTGGAGCTTGACAGTGACCTCATTAATACTCCTTTGGACCCAGCCACATCAATGTAATCCAAGAGAGGCTAACACAGAAATCTTCATATATTGTTTGCAATGGTATCAGTTGTTTGCAATAGTTAATTTAGTCAGAATACAGTCCTGGTATTCTACTAAAGAACAAACTTTGGCCATGATTTTACAGTTGAATTTGTAAATTCAAGTGGTTCTAATGTGTTTACCTTACACTGAATGCAAAACTGCAATTAATAAGGTGCTCATTAATGCAGCTCTTCAAATTGTGTTACACAAATATGAGGGATGACAAACACAAAAGTTAAATCTCAAGGGTCTAATAATCCTCAAAACGTAAGGAAAAAGCCCGTTAGTTTTATTGGAAGGAGTTATTTTAAATAAGAAGAACCTTGATATGCAGGAGCCTGGAAGAATAGTGGAATGAAAACAAGACATACCAGCTAGCATAAAATTTCTGCATGCAGGTAGGGATGAAAGAGACAGAGAAACCAGAAAGGGAATGCTGAAAGACTGGGGTCAGCAAAACATCTGAATTGTTGAGATGCTTATCTAAATCACACACACACATTTTTGTTGTCCACTCATTATCAGTAAGAGGCTCATCAAAATAATAAAGTACTCTGTTTTGAAAGTTAGCCTGAAAATTTATGTTTCAATAAATGCCTATAGAGCTGTCACTAATTGATATGCAGGGAATTGATATGCAGCAGTACTGCTGGAGTTAGTAATTTAAAATTTCAGTTACAGTTCTGAAACATATTTTCTTGAATGCAGCAGAAGTAAAACTTTATATTTTAGTGTATGTATAATGTAATTTGCATTTTCTCCTTGCAAGTATTACAATGATAAACATGCTTTTGCACAAAGGACAAGACTGACTGTTCAAGATTACCTCCACACTGGGCTAGGACACTTGTCTCTGCATCAAACTCTGCATTTAGATTTAGATTTACTGTCTCTGGGAGTTTACCAGTCCTGTGTTGACAGGATATTGTGATCTTAGAACCCTTAATAAGTCATGCACCTAAACAAACAGCTCTATTGTTTCTCTCTCAGACTCCCCACTATTAACATCTTTAGATCAAACACAGAAAAAAGTAATTTTGTATTTCAAAATTCATGTGATCACACCTTGGACTGCTAATGTTTTCAGTTCAAAGAAGTCACAAGAGATTCCTTCCCCTGAAATTTCCTTACCCAAACTAGCACAGATAGATTTGGTATGAAATTGCCTGGGCCTGGTCAAGCAGACCACTGAGCAGAGGACTACAGAAATGTCTTTACTGTTGGTATTTGCTGCCCAAACAGCAGCTCCCTTGGAATAATTTGCTCCCTTGGAATAATTAATCCAAACTTTTTAATGTCTGTTTCAGATTTCAGTGATTTAACTCAATGGCAAGTTGCTACAGGAAAAGACAAACAAAACCATTTTCTTGGGGACACTATTTGTAAAGAGCAACTGCTCAGAGAGATAAAATTCTTAGTGCCTACATGTTGCTTCCATATCCTGAGGTCAAGAGAGCCCGGACAGCCTATATCAGTTGAAGAAAAAACCCTAAAATCTTAAACACTTGATTGCTGTCAAGTGATCAATCAGTAGGAATATGATCTGGAAAAGAAAAACATTACACCTTAGCTCAACTAAACCAGCACATTTATCTTATTTATCTGAAATTCTTCATTCTAAACATGAACCTATAGCAATGAAGACGAAAATAGTAGTATGTGAGATCTGGTTGGCATTCTTTGCATGAGTTGAGTGTTTAAAGGAAGTCAACTTGAAAGCACTTTGGGATTGAAAAGGACGGTCAACAGAACCATGAACATTCCAAAAAAGAACAATTCCATGATCATGATCACTGGCTCTGTTACCTTAGTGCAGAAGAAAGCCTACAATGTCTAGAGCAGGAAAGATTATGTGATGTTCCAAAGATGGTGGATATATACATGTGTGTGTGTATATATATATATATATATATATATATACACACACACATTTATAAATACATATAAACAACAGGTAGAGTTATCCAGGGAATCTATCAAATTAGTAAATTGAAGAAAGAAAGAGAACAAGCCATTCAAACCCACTCCTTTTTTACATAATTCCCCTGGATAAACTTTCAAACTCTACTTTTGGAAAATTACACGGTGTAGAAAAATAGTTTGGCATTTGAGGCAAAGCAATATAAAATGAAAGAAAACAGCAGCATCTAGAAAATAACCCTAAATATATTCTGGTGGTACAGTGGGCAAGGAATGACAAGTGAACCAAGAATTCTAGAGTCTTTTTTGAGAAAATCTTGAGAAAAGCCTGAAAAAGCTCTACTGCCCCTTTTCTGTCTATGCTTACTTCACTGAAATCAGAAAAAAAAGCTGCAAAACCAAACAAAATGATAAAACCAAAACCAACACCCCCAGAAAAACCCAACAAAAAATCCAACCCAACCCAACCCAAAAAAACCCACAAAAACACAAAAAGGCTCCCCCAAAATCCCCAACAGACACACAAACAAACAAACAAAAAAACCCACAAAAAAAGAAAAAAAGAAAACACAAACAACAAACAAAATCCCAACCCTTTTAATTTATTCGGAATTACAGAAATTGTTGAAAAGATCTAAATCTGAGCCACCTAGTGAAGATGGTGGTATCATGAATATGCAAAAATCACAACAAAGGGTAATTTGTAACAATGTTATTTTAATATTTGCCCACTACAATAGTCTGTTGTACATTCATTCTATATATGCTTCAGCATGCTAATTTCTCAGAAGTGAAAAAGGACATATTTATGTTGGACCACAGTAAATCACACTCTGACTGAAAACTGTGAGAGGTGCTCACATTCTGGTGATGTACTGCAGACTACAAAATCAGAAAGAAAAAGAGTAGCTCAAATGCATTTATTTACTCAAATGTCTATTTTTCTTTCCAGAAAAACAAATATTTGTAGCGTAGGGAAAGGCTTTGACTGTGCACTGCATGTATGTATCTGTTACTTTACAGTAAAAGATGTAGAAAAAGCTACCTCACCTTCAGTCACTTTAAATGAATTTCCTTTTAGAACTGAATAATAAGACTTGCTTACTTGAAATAATAATTAACGGAGATGCTTTAGAAGGAAAAAGGACAGCAAAATGTTGTTAAAATTAAATACAAAATCCAGTGATTACTGCAATATTGGAATGACAGCTGAAAAAATAAATGGCAGGAAATACAAACATTTGTCGTTCTTCAGGAATGACTAACTCGGCCACTGAGCACTTATGACACAGGAAGCATACTGGGTCATAGATGATACTATTTATACTAAATCTTGCATCTAAAAAAAAAAAAAACCCAGCTGAGAAATACCTAATATACTGACGGTAAAAAACAAGCATTCAACAGAATTTATCTGCTTTCCTAAAGAAACAAATAAACAAAGTACTTTAACCAGTCACCATGTAACATGCATTTCCCCAACGTACCTTTCTTCCCATCATCTCCTAACTTGTATACTGCCTATTTAAAAACTTTAAAGTACCAAGATCAACAGATATACAAATGCCAGATGAGGAGGTCTGGGAAAGGAGCAGCTGACAGCAAACTTAACAAATCGCTGCTGTTTAACAATTCAGAGTGGATATTGGACATTAGGCAAATGAATGAATCAGACAGACTCTAGAATAAGCAAAAAGGGGCACCCAATAGCAGTTAGCCTGAAAAGCTGCAAAAGAGTCGGCATTCAACCCATGATGCATCCCTGCTCAAAGGGGATGCTTTTGAACACAGAATTGTTTTCAGGAGAGAAAACACGAAATTGTAAAGAGAATTGAAGACCATCTCCCCCTTCCTAAATTCCTGATCCTTTTGCATCATTTTCACGACTGCCAGGGATCCATGTAGGATGGCATCAGTTTCAAAGGTGCTTCAGAGATGCAGGAGCACTGTGCCATCTCCTGCTTCTCCAGCTCCACTACCGCTGTCTGATGGTGGGTGTTGTATAGTGCATCATCCCTAACAAAGCACAGACTGTTTAGGATAACCTATTTTATTCACATAGGCATTTTCAGCAGAGAACACAAATTAGCCTCCATACTTAAAAAGCTTGCTTCTTCCAAAACTTTAAACTCATTGCTTGTTTTTGTGATACTCAGAAAAGCAACAACCACCAGCCACACTGAAAGAATTAAATGACAGTTCTCTTCTTCAACTTTCAGCAGTTTTCGTATTATTTATTGTCTAGTAAATAAAGCTGACATGCTTTTCAGCCTTGGTTGCAAACTCACTACCCAGTTGCAGCCCGACAACAGCAGGGAATAAAGCTGCCATTGTAAAATATCTTTTTTTCTCCTTTGTGACTGCTTTCCATAGATTTCATTATTTCTCCTGGATCTGCACTTTGTCATATCTGGGGCACAGCAATACTAAGTAAACAGGGAAAAGAGATGTGAAATTTTTATCACAGAAACAACTGGCTAGGAGGTAATACCATATTCAAGCTTTTCCCAAAGAAAACATGGAAGAGGGCAGGTGCCATTCTTCTAGAAAGCTGCGCTATTCTAGTCTGACAGTTCGGGATAAAACATACAGACACTTGAAGTATTTAGACCTTATGGCACAACAATTATCTGAGGGGCTGTAATAAGCAACTCCACTGGATTAAAGCAGCTTTTTGGAAAGGGGCAGCTTTGTGTGACACTTAGAAATAGCCCAACTGTACCACAGTTCTTTGCTCTTAAACACACGGAAGGACGCTCACACACAGCACGGCGTGGACGAGTGCCTGTACAGAAACAGAACAGTCAAGAGCAGAAATGAGCATGTTAAGGTCAAACAGCTATAGCAACTTCTCAAAATATTTCCCAGGCTTTCAGACAATGGTGGTGCAGGAGTTTCCACAAGTTTTTTGTTCCAAATATCTCTCGATGGCTTTTCCTTCCCTGAGTTTGCCCACTGTTATGTTGGACCTACATAAGCTTCAAGAACCCACACTACTGTTAGTGGTTCAGCTATTTCCCCCCAGGTTCTTTCAGAGTTTTAGGCAAACACCATCCAGTCCTGATAATTTATTACTCGTTTTGTTGACATTTTCTGTAACTTCTTTTACCAAAGCTTGATTTGAAGGAGACAAACCCTATGGAAACCTCACCAAAGTCTTCCATAACGAACACATGTGAGAGAAATTACGATTATGACTTAAATTGAAGGCCCTTGGTTAGGTTGTTTTGAGTTCCTAGTACTATACACTGAAATTTTCAAATTAGTTATTACAAATTTCTTCAAACTTTTTAGAATTTTAAAGCAGTCAAATTAACAATGAGAAGGCAAATGACAATTTACATTCTGCTTAAAATAAATGTTAGGCTGTTGCTAAAAGAAAAAGGATATCAAAATAACTATGCAAGGAGAAAGAAGTAAAAGAGCATATATATATATATACACACTGAAGGATTAATTGTAAACTATCAAAAAATTTTGTACTAGAGATGATGTTTAATATATTTATTAATCTAGATCAAAAAGAAGGAAGGTTGAGATGCCCAGTTTGGAGGTGACAGAATTACTTAAAGAGGTGATGCCAAACTTCTGAGGAATATAATGAATTTAATTGAATTACTAACAATAGTTGTTTACTTAGTGCCATTGCATAAGCCTAATAATTTTGGCTAAAATATTGAATCCAAATTAAAAAATAAAAATAAAAAAGCAGATTCAGAAAAGCAGACATGGTATTTGAAATAATGAAAATTATTGAGGAAAATTAAGACAATGAGCAACAAAAAGTACGAGGACATTTTAATTTACACAAAAGATGAATGAATATAATCAAGATACTCAAAATAATGAATAGTTTAGAGAAAGTAAATTGAGACCCTTAATTACTCTCATAGGACTGTAGAGAGAAATTTTCCATGAACTAAAAAGGCAGAAATAAAGCTGATAAAAGTAAACTCTTTTTTTCCATACAATGGAAAACTCACCAGTGGACCCTGCTGCCAAAGCAGCGTTAACATGAAGAACAAGAAATCAGTAGACAGAATCATGGAACTTCTGATATTTTAGCCTAGAAAAGAAGTTCTGAGAAGTACAGTCCACTGCTTTCTTAAAAAGTATTGTACAGATATGAAAAAACCTCAACCATATAGTAAAAACAAACTTCCTGTGAACTTTCTGAACAAACAGGGTCACGTAAGTGTTTTCCAGCTACAGCACTGATTTCTTTTAGAAGGAGAAAACCTTGCAAATACTACTTTTGGCTAACCATTCTCATCCTAGGTGAATAAATGTGTAATTTTACTGTGTGGTTTTTTTTCTTGTTATGAAAACTGGGACTGAGAATGGCATGGCATACCCATGGTTGCAACATTAATCACTTGCACCAATCCTGATGTCAAAACACCTATTTTATGTTTCCTTCAGTTGAACTCTGCCAATCTCCACTTTGAAATAGATTCATTTTTACTACACAGTTGTACAATAGCATGTGCAAAACCAAACATGTACGAAGAGCTCTGGTGTTCCCGGGGAAGAGAGGAAATCTGAATACCCAAATATCTTCAACCCTATCTCAAACTGAAAATCTCACGAGAATGTCAGTTTTACATATCAAAATACAGCAGCAGGGAGGGTGGGGGTTGTGGTGGTGCAGGGGTGTTTGGGTTTGCTTACTTCTAGTAGAAATCAGCTAACTACCAGTCAGTACCTCCATACTGAGCAGTCATTTCTTCCTCCTCCTGAGATATTAGGCTTCACTCTCACTTGGACTCCAAGCTCTGTAGAAGCTGGCACTCCTGAGCACACAGCTCCCACAGGGCACCCTACTGCACTGCCTTGGCCCCAAAATCCCACTATCTTTGTTTTGACTTTAATGCTCTTGATTCCTGTGCAGCCGAAAATACTAATGTGGTGGAAAATATTAATATAGTGCTACAAGGGAGAGAAAGCAAGAGAATTCACTAACAAGCCTCACTCAAAACCAGGGGAGCATGGATGTATGTAGTATGCAANTGTGTAGTATGCAAAGCATTTCCCTTCAGTACCTGGAAGATACCCCTGTTGTGTTATGATAAAACAAAGGGAACGCAGGGAAAATCCTGTGACTCCTGGAGATAGCACAGCCTGACTGGGCACCCTTCCAGGGCTGTCTGTGAGATTGCTCCCCACCACAGAGAGATAGTTGAAGCTCTTTATTAGTAGCCCTATTGATATTAATATTATTAATATTAATAATTAAAAACCATCATTAAGACTTTTTTGTTGTTTGCCCTAGGAAGGGGAGGAGGCACCTGTCAGAGCAGAGCCTGCTGGGTCCCAGCATCCCCAGAGGATGAGTCTACCTTAAAACAGGGGGCAGAAAAACAATTATCTGCTCCAGAGAAGATGATTCCAGCATCAGAAGGGTTGAGATCTGCTCAGTGGCAAGAGGCTATTAACTATTACACCCTTCTGTGTGGTCACGTGTTTCCAACTCTTTTTATATCCCATTTACATTGCATAAATCCCTTGGCAGAGTTGCACTGAGCCTTCCCCTCCCTACTGTGACTAACCTTATGGAGCAAAACAGAAGGTTTGTTTTTTGTAGCACTGTGTTTTAATCTCATCCACACCACATTCAATTTTCCTTACACTTACTGCTTTCAATCAACATTTTAAAAACCTCAGACACCACTGAAGAGATTTAAATAAGCATCTAACAACTAAGTGCTGCAAAGTATATGTAGTTTATGGTGGAGATAATTTAGCGTATATAATCAGAGTTCCAGTTTTCTCCTAGAGCATAAAAGTAGGACAAAATGTATGTGGAAAAAAGGAGAGAAAAAGAAGAAAATAAAGCTTTCCAACCACAAACAATTCTCAGTGTCCTAAGAGAAGGTACTGTGTCTAGTATATTATACTTTATAACCTTGTGTCAGAGCTCTGGCTATGCTCAAGCCTTGTGTCCTTACATGCTTTGTTAGGATACAACTCTGAACAGGGATACTGAGAGTGACCTGAAGAAAAGTACAGCGCCTGGGTGTTATCAACATCTCCAAAGGGAAAGAACAACACTTCAGGCAGGTCAAGGTAGTATAGCAGTGTTGGAGTGCTTCCCGTCCTTGACTCACCCCCTCTACCTATGGTGGGAAAAGCAATGCAGGATAAGGTAAGAGCATGATTGTAACAGTGCTCTGCTGAAACTGAAGTTTCATCCTTGATGAAATATATCCTTTTTGACTCCCTGGAAGCCATTACAGACACCATCCTTGCAAATTACCTTATTCAAAATGTTAAGGAACATTGAAATAAGAATATGGTGTAAGATGCCACTGACTGGGGACTCTTCTATTTTAGTGCTTTTTTAAAAGGTAATACTATTTTTTCTGGATGTTTTTCATGTTCAGATTACGAAAAATTAATTCCTCCAACTCTACACAATTATTCTCTACATTTTGTACGTACTCTGATTTGGTAATCCAAAAAAAAAAAAATCTGGTTTTGTTCTACATACTTCCTCAAACCTTGTATATTGTTCTCCTTTTCCTTGCACTGTAATGCTGACCTGCCTTCAAAACCCAATGGTATTTTTACAAACTCAATAGATAGTGTCTGTCTCCAGAGATACCTTAGGTCCTCATCAAAACATTAATTTTGAATTACAAAATTTGCTGAACTTTCCCTATATTGCTCTCCCAGCAGGCTCTCAAGGAGGGGTTGTGCTGTCCTTTGACCAGATTCAAAGACACCTCGTCAAACAGCTGTGTTACTAAGGTGATTCTCACTGAATTGTTTTTGACTGGGCCTTTTTGGCAGTATGGTAGTTCCAAAAAGTCTAAATGGCATCAGAGGAAAACACAGCCCCAGACCAAACTGCCGTGGTTTCCTTTCAAAGGCAGCCAGTCTCAAAACCGAAGCAACTCCAATGTTCAATAAACAGACAACATTTCACTGAGGGATAAAAAAAAAAAAATCTTTAGCATTTTCAGGGAATGACATTTCTGTGTTTCTGTACTAAGACTTCAAAATTCAGCATAAAGTTTTTCTTTCTAAAAACATCATGGTGTTAAAATACATTTTCCTCTGAATCAATATATCCTGAGGTAGATGACTGAAAACAATTATACAATGTAAGAACCGCTTGAAACAACTATTTAGTAACCAACTGACTCTTGGTCTATAACATTATATAATGTAATTTCTGATAATGCAGCTTCAAGCATTCCCTAAACAGACTATAAAATCTTAATCTTTAACAGACTATACAGAAACCACAGCTATTACTATGCAAACCTTTCTTCCATCAAAATGCAGGAGTGTGTATCACACTTCAGAAAAATAGCTGAGTAAACTCTTTCTTCTACGTGCTGTGTATTGATCTAAAATATTCAGGCAGCATTTGTTTTTCGAGAGTGGGAAGGAAAGCATGAGTACGGAAAATAGAAAAGAAGACGCTTTGGTGTACATGAACACACACACAAATTTCAAATACCCCACAAACTAAAAAAAAATAATAATCCAACTACAAATTAGCCTCCTACGCAGCAGCGGAGAAGGCATCACAAAGAATTTCCATCTACTCTTCTTCTCCTGTTGGTGTTTAAAATTTTAATCACACAGTAATTAAAGGTCAACAAATGGCTTTTCCATACTTAATTTTGAATTATAGCTAATACTGTGCATTAAAGGCATAGCAAGGCACTGGCTAATATGCTGAGGGTAGGAGGAATCATACCATTCTTCTGTGTAAACTACTAAAAAGCACATCTGCCTAGCAATTGACTTTAAATTACTATTTCCAATTGCAAGAAAGCTTTGGATTAGCAATGCTGTTCTGACTTATTCACACTGCTAAAGACTAACAGAAAGGAACACTTTTTCAATAGAGTGCTTTTCTCTCAGAGCTCTCTGTTACTCTGGCTTTAGAGATCTATGACATTACATAAAGGAGTATGTAAAAATCCATTTTGTTTTTCTAAAGCTGTTAGCCTTCAGATCAAAAATAGTTTGCTAGGATAAAATCTGTTTTTCCCATCCTGGACTTTGTTACCTCAGCACCTGAGCAGGCCAAGAAAATATAAGAAAGAGAAAGGAAATAGGATAAAGAAGAAAGAAACAATACTTAAATATTTATTGGTCATTTTTCTTATATATTTTTTGACATGTATTAAAATAATCCATATACATTTCTCAGCTCAATTACTTACAAATAACTTATCTGCAGAATCAAGTAAATCTGTCAGCTGTGCAAGTTTATTTTTCCATGTGCTATCTTGAGATAAGCAGGTCTGTAATATTATATTTCCACTGACATAATTGTGCATGAATTCTGATCTGATTTAGTATTACATGGTGCAAAAGGTGACACATCTTCTTTAATAAAGCCCATTAGAAAAAGAAAGGAATTGCCAGTGTATGAAATCTAAGGAGTTTGATTGAAAGACTCTAGGACTTGGGGGTCAACTCAGTGGAAAAGTAACTTGCTCAACTACCCCAGGCACTAAGCACTGTGACAAGCAAACCTAATACCCTGGTGCATTTACTGAGACAATCAATAAAAACACTGCACTATCAGACTGCTACAGCTGTACGTTAACTTATCATATTACCTCAACTGCTCCGAAACCAGTCAAACATGCATTTGCTGATCATGCAGATAACACAGACACCTCACTGGTCCTTGAGTTACATTTAATACCAAGTCAGAGTGCTAAAACAACCATTTATTGCTTTTCCATATGCCATAAATTCTAATTTTCAAGTCTATCTAAATTGTACACCGAAGACTACATTCAAAGAACTACTGGGATGGCGAAGCCAACTGCTTTGAAAATAATGTATGGGAAATTTAAGGTAAACTCTGCACATTCCTACTTGGATCCTCAATCCACACTGTTACCCCACACCTGCACCTGGGGCTTTCTGGCCTCTCCCTGCCTCCTTGCCTTTTCCTGATGCAAGTCTCAGCATCATCACATCCTTGCCTGCCCAAGAACTGGCTATTCCTGCTCCCTAAGTTTTCTAAGTTTATTTTTATATATTATTTCAGCCACTCTTTCTGCCCATTCCAGCTCTGGTTCCTGCAGACTCCTCAACTCAGAGCTGCTCCAATAGGGTTCATGGGTGCACATCGGTACTCTTACATGCAGCTCAACAGAAAAGTCAGTAAATCCACACAAAAACCATTGCCCTCCTTGGCACTTAGACCCAGTGCTTGACCTCTCATGAGTCCACGTAGAAGCAGCCTGGACAAGTTTCTTACCTTGGAGCTTTTCTAGTAATTATCAGTAAACACATAGAATTCCTATCACAGAACAGAACAGAAACAGAACGAAGCAGCTGTATGCACTATTTGTCCACAAGCTTTATTTATGCTAAATTTGCCTCTTAATCTGCCAACAGATTACACCTGAGTAGAGGCAGACTCTGCTCTGTACCATGCTGTGATGTGTCCTGGATGCTGCTGCACAACACCAACTTTTTAATTCCATACCACACTGCTCTAGGATGAGCTTAGTTCTTAAATACTTTGGGCACAGATGCTTATTTCATTTTGTCAAGATTATATTTTGCCTACATGATCTCTCCTGCAACTTCATCACTGATCCACACATCAACATTAAGTAAACAATATAAAATTTTCCACTGACACACAGATATTTCAAACTGCCAGCAAAGTACATGTATATTGTTTGCAAATGCTTGCAGTTTATTTTCCCGTATTCCTGTATTTTCCTCCATAAAGCACAGCAAAGCCTGATCAACTGTCCTGGCAAATTTTTGTAGTTGAGATTGCAATTTTCCTCAGAAGGCGATCAGTGAAGTCAAAGACAAACACCTAGCTTAAGATGTGGATTTTCAGCTGTGTTGTAGGGCGAGCATCATCATCAAACTCAGCTGAAAACCCAGACTACAATACACCATCCATTTTGCACACAGCCATGTTGCTGAGCATCCTCTTCTCTCACAGCATCACCTCTGTCACTCATTCATTCACATTCACATACACCGTGCCAACCACATGCTCCACTGGGAACTAGGTCCATGTAGCACTTACCTGATGCTAGCACATATCAACCATCACTCGTTCTCTACAAGGCTTCCCAAGTTGTATCTTACTCTAATGGGTTTGCATGGCCAGGTTTTGGTAGTGGGTGGGCTACAGAGGTGGCTTCTATGACAAGCTGCTGGAAGCTTCTCCTATCACTGGTAGAACCAATGCCAGCCAGGATGGACCCGNCTGTGATAATATATTTAAGAAGGAACTAAGAAAAGTTATTGCATAGATGTTATTGTGGCCAGGGAAGAATGAAGGGAAAATGTGTGAGAGGAACAATGCTGCAGACACCAAGGTCAGTGGAGAAGGAGGGGGAGAAGGTGCTCCAGGTGCCAGAGCTGAGATTCCCCTGCAGCCCATGATGAAGACCATGGTGAAGCAGCTGTGCCCCTGCAGCCCTTGGAGGTCCATCAGGACCTGCAGCCCGTGCAAGAGACCCACACTGGAGAGGGTGGATGCCTGAGAGGAGGCTGGGATGCTGTGGGAAACCTATGCTGGAGCAGGGTCCTGGCAGGGACCTGCAGAC
>VWZW01007435.1:92262-106932 GCA_013397115.1 Edolisoma coerulescens
TGCAGACTTGTGGAGAGAGAAGCCCTTGCTGGAGCGGGTTTCCTGGTAGGACTTGGTAACCCTGCAGGGGACCCACACTGGAGCAGGCTGTGCCTGAAGGACTCTACTCTGTGGAAGAGTGACCCACGTTGCAGCAGTCTGTGGAGAATTGCTACCCATGGGATAGACTCAGGGTAGAGAAATTTGTGGAGGACTGTCTCCTGTGGGAGGGACCCCATGCTAGAGGAGGGCAAGGACTCTTCTTCCTGAGAGCAGTGGCAGGAACAACCTGTCATGACCTCATTGTAACCCCCATTCCCCATCTCCCTGTCCTGTTAAAGGGGAGGGGAGGTAGGTAGAGCATGGGAAGGACAGAGGAGTGGAGGTGGTTTTAAGATTTATTCTACTTCTCATTATCCTGCTCTGATTTTGTTAGTAATAAATTACATTAATATCCCCAAGTTGAGTCTCTTTTTCCTGTGATGGTAATTGGTGAGTTATCTCTCCCTGTCCTTATCTTAACCCATGAATCCTTGGTTACACTTTTTCTCCCCTGTCCAGCTGCAGAGGGGAGTGATAGANCCTGTTAAAGGGGAGGGGAGGTAGGTAGAGCATGGGAAGGACAGAGGAGTGGAGGTGGTTTTAAGATTTATTCTACTTCTCATTATCCTGCTCTGATTTTGTTAGTAATAAATTACATTAATATCCCCAAGTTGAGTCTCTTTTTCCTGTGATGGTAATTGGTGAGTTATCTCTCCCTGTCCTTATCTTAACCCATGAATCCTTGGTTACACTTTTTCTCCCCTGTCCAGCTGCAGAGGGGAGTGATAGAACAGCGTTGGTGGGTACCTGGCATCCAGCCAGGGTCAACCCACCACACTTACACATTACCATCTCTGCTTCCTGTGGGACTCAGAGGAAGAGTTGTTCTGTATTATGGGCTCTACACTTTACTGTAGAAAATGTTCAAAAGCCATCTCTCCAAAGGTGTTTGGGGCTGTCCTTTGGAAGGTTAAAAAATGGAGTTACAAATAAACCTGAAGAAACATTCAAGTGGCTGACAAATCAGTGACTACATGGCTTGCTTAGAGTTGCAAGTGGTTCACGGCAGTAGTTTAAACGGAACTCAGATCTCATGATTCTGACTGAAACTGCTTCAAAGAATTTCTATTAGAGAATGAAGAATGGTAGTGGTCCATTCTCACCACTTTTGAAACCACATGGAGCTAAGGTATAAACCAACCTGCACATGTAGGAAGGTTTCAAAGATAACCCAGCAGCAAAGGGCTTTGGATGTTTCCTTTAACACTCATTACTTCTCTCCCGAGTCACAGAGAAGACTATACAGATGATTTTAACTACACCATAAAATCACTTTCTGAGGCCTAGGTGAAAACTGCCCTTTGCTTGGCCTCAAAGAATCTAAATCTGCTTAGTTACATTAAGAAAGAATATTAAGTGTAGAGGGAAAAGTAAGTCACATTCTCAAATAGCTAACATAATTTAGACATGTTCTTTATTTGATTGAATAATTCATTGAATTATACTTGGATTACTTCATAAATGAGGGACATTACCCACACTATATTGGTCACAGGTGAACAACACCATGTACACAGATAAATGTAACTCATTCAACAGTTTATAGACTGTCCTGGGGTAATCTATAACGTTATTATATTCCACATTTTTCTGTGCCCAAAACTTGTTCCTGTATTTTTAAGACCCTACAAACGAGAACCTTGTGCGTAGGGGGTGCTAGGAGGGCCGTTGTTAAAACCGGCCCTCCCGGGCAGCCTCCAGCCTTTTGCCGCGTGCTGTTTGCTTCGCTGGCTGTCTGGTCTTTGCTTTGGCAGGGGTTTTGCTTCCCTTTTTGCGTTCTCTTCGGTTTTTTCCTTTACTTCCCACCTCGGAGAGGCTGCCTTGGGGCGAATTCCAGAGGCGCGCCCCTGTTGCTGCTCAGCGGGGCAGCCGCGCTGCAGCCCACGCCGCTCCACGCACCGAGCTGCCCAGCCGAGCACAGGAGAGCACGAGTGGCCCCAGCCCCGCCCAGCCCAGCCCAGCCGCCTGGCTTTGCTTGTCCGGCCGTCTCCTGCCGCAAGAAAGGTGAAGTCCGTCCCCGAGTTCCAGCCCCTTGATCCAGAGAAGGGCCTCCAGCTGCCGGGGAGATGAGCAGAGCAGGGAACCGGCAGGAGGAAGGCTGACCCCACCTTTCCCTTTGTTCTTCGAACCACGCACTCGACTGTAGAGCACCACCCTGGAGGGGGAGGGGTGTCCCCAGCACTTTTGGGCCTCTCTTTGTTCTAGAGATTTAGCAATTTTGTATCTACCAGTTATACAGCTTTTGGGGTTTTTTGCCTGTTGCTGTTCTGCCTGTTAGTAAACTGCTATTTTTTTCACTTACCTCTACTTGCATTCGTTCCTTATTGGTGGAAAGGGTTAGGTTAAACCTATAAAGGAGACAAGTCATTCCAGAGTATTCTCCTTTAAATTGCCTCAAACCAAGACAAAGACCCATGATCCCCCATGGACTATCACACACACACACACACACATACACCCCTCCTCAAATGCTGAACTTCAGATATAAATCTCAGATTCTGATCTCATTAATTCTCATTTTACTTTACTGATTTTGATAGTATTTCAAGACGGCACCAGGACAAAGAAACCTGATCTCATTAAAACTAAACCTCTCAGAAGGCTGTCCAAGCACCTGTTTTCAAAGATGTGTACGTTAATGATTAAACCTATATGATATCCCAGTACAGGGCAGGATGAAAACTGCTTTTTTGTGGAAGTTGCTATGCAAAGGCTCCACATGATCCAAGGTATATCCAAGCAAAAGTAACTTCATGGCTGTGACTTTGGGGTGATCCAATGATCAAAACCAGCATCAGCTGACATTCCAGAGTATAGGCTGAAGCAGTCTACATCATCAACCCATATATTACATACAATTTTTATAAAAACTACACACCTCTTATCAACATCTCTACATGAATAACTAAACTGAGATGAAACTAAACTGTACTGGGAAGTTTGATTTCTGCAGCCATGTACTGTAGATTGCTCTGTTGCAGAGATTTTTGTAAGTACTCACAGTCATCTAAGCTAAGCTTTGAGATGATAAGAGCTTCATACATAGCTACAGTTTTCACTGGAAGCTGCTGTTGATTTTTTATTTACAGTTAGTATTTAGATGCTATGTTCATGTAGACTTTAATGGTGGAATTGAGCTATAGGTGAACCAATACATTTACTCATTCTGGAATTTTAAGTCTACTCACTCTCTACTTCTCTGTATCATTTTCCCACCACTTATTTTCTAGAAAATAACTGCCACTGTAATAGATCATAATCTTCTCTTTTAGAGCATATAAAAATGTAGGCTATATCAGAGCTATCTTTCCTCCTCCAATCTACTCTCAGTAAAAATGCAGGGCATGCTTCTGATACAGGTTACAAACGTGTCTTGGCTTGAGAACAAAGTTAGTACCTCTCAGCAGCAATGATTAAAAGCTTTAAAACGTATTTTAATTTGACTCAACTATCATTCATTACAAGAGCTTCTAGTTATCCTGAAGTACATGATCATTGACTGAGAACTGCAAGGATTTTTTCAAAGAATAAAAGGCTAAAGAGAGAGCAGCCAAATGTGCAAATGTTTTGAATATTTTTTCTTAATAAAATGTTAATATAAAGGTAAAACAAAACAGAGTTCATAACATGCACCTTGCTCCCTTTATGCCTGCAATAGTAGCAGTTCTCACTGGCCTGATTCTGCAGTGTGCTGAGGGCTTCCAGCAAAATGCTGAGCTGAAAATCTTTGAGATTATCTGAAATCTTACCTGGAGCTTGTTAAAAGAATAAAGCTATGTGAAAAGCATACAGGAACTTCTTAAAAACTAAATCTTAGATACACAGACAAGCTAAAGTCTTAGATACTAGATTATGCATATTGATTGCTACATTATTATAACATAACTGTGTAAAAATCCTTTTGATAGCTTATTGATAACTTGACTTCATGTAATTTAACTGACCCTTATTTGCTAAGATATTGTATAAGCCAGTGTTTGGAAAGGAGTCAAAAGAAGAAAAGAAGAGAGAGAAGTCAGATTAAACTGTAAATCTGTGCTTGGCATAGGTTTAGCCATGCCAACATGGTTAAGCGTTACAGAACATATGGAATGCAGAATCCAGTGCTATTTCTTGGAAAAACTAGTATTAAATGAAGGACAAATGCCTAAACCAAACAAACGACATCTTTTTCAATTCCTAAATACATAACAAGATAATGAAGAAAATTCAGGAAACAAGTGTTCCACTGCTAAGCACCACTTTGTAACCAATACAAGTAGCATACCTGCTGCTTTAGTTTATTATTCATATTGCAAGTGAAGATGAAAGTTAAGACTCTCCAGTAAAAAACCACTATGGCCTTAAATTAACAGTGCTGTCTTGACTGCAGCAGAGGGTGAAAGAAGTTACTAAAATACAGAACATTAGAATGAGGCACAGCAGGTGCAAATCTATCCTGTCAGATTCCTCTCAGTATTACACACCATTATTAATAAAATGCATTACATTAACTAATTTCATATATTTCAGCGTTCGTCATCCTCAGTTTACTACGTCTGTAACTCTGCAGTTTAGGGATGTCAAGCAACGTCCCTCCATGACACGTAACCTACATCAGTGCATGCCCACACTGAGGTCATCACATAGCCAGAGTTATCCTTTCACGGTGAGCAAGTCACTAATATCCAAGTCAGCTCTAAAGAAAGACACTTTTCATAATCGCCCAACAATCTGATAAGTGAATACATATGGATAGGCTTAGGTAAAGCCTGCAAGGAGCCTTTACTAAATGGAAAACAGGTGCTCCAGTTCCATGCCATGTAATACCCTATTGATCGTTAAGTCCAAAGGTTACAGGACTAATGGCTTCCTTGTGGTAATCGTGGAGCAAAGACACTGGCCATGGTCAAACAGCTGGGGCATATTTTACATATTTGCAACATATGCTTCAGTTTTAATGAAAGTAAGGGTTTGGCACATTTATTAATCTTGTAACTTTCTTTGCATAAGAAGACCCATTTTCTTTAGTTTTCTATACCACATGAAAAAACAAGAGAAATAATAAAAGCCAGAGGCCACTACCAGCTGGTGTTACAAAATGTGCATTTGTTTTCTCACAAAAATTCATTTTGCACATAGCTTTAAGAAAACACACACAAACTAAAATAACACAAACCTGCACCCTTTGATTTAGACAAAAAAATGTAAGAGGAACAGCAGTAGTTAAGAGAGTATGTCTAGTGCACCAGAAAGGAAAAACAGCCTACTAGCTTCTAACAAAAAAAAGTCAGTCCTAACCATGTGCTTATTATTTACAATTTAACCTACAAAATACCACCCACTGTAAACATACTGAGTAAATAGAATAGTCCATACATGCTTGTTTAAAAAATGTTTTTTAAAAAATTTTTTTTTTCAATTCAAACAGCATATTTAATATTGAGAGCTCAAAACATTTGCAATAATGAAGACAGCTTTGAATTTATAAAAATCAGCCTTAACACCTCCTGTATAGAAAAATAGCTCTTAAATATTCAATAAAAGGGCTCACTGAATGCACACGGTAATGTCAGTACTCACTTTTATTCAACCTTGGTAACTAGATCTAGAAAAATGTTTGAACTCTGGTGTCAGTTTGAGAAAGCTGAATATTAGATCACAACATTGAAACCTAGAGTGGTATTTCTAATTAGGTACATTTTGCCTGGTGTTTGCTCAGAGAATCACCAGAGAACTGGGGGGAGGGAGGGGCTGACCTCTGCCCTCATCTTCTCCTTTAAAGGAGTTTGTTTAGCAATTTCCAAGACCCACTAAGCAGTAACTACATAGGCTGTTTTAAACTACAAGCAGTCAAGTACTATTTGTGAACTAATCACAGTGGTTAAAATATCCAGGAATACGCACACTACTGGTATGATACATTTGCACCAGATCTAATAATAAAGCAGAAAGAAACAGGAAAAATGGCCTCAAATGGATGGCAGACCAGTGTTTATCAGAAAACAAATGACGATTCAAAGCTAGCATATTGAGATAAAATTCAAGCTCTCCACAGCTACATGATGGACTTCTACAATAAATCATATATTTTATTGCTAGAAATGGATGCTCACATCATTCAGTGTCAAAAAAACCACATATGTGTTTTGTAAAAGAAGATTTTGTTAGTACAGTGTTAGCTGATTCTGAAATTATGCAGCTAACAATTTAAGTGATGTACAGAAGAATTTCACATAATAATTGCAAGATGTTTGACCTGGCAGCGGAACAAGGAAAATACTCTTATTTTTTTATCCTCTCTTACATCTTAGGTGTTAGCTAACAGAAAAATAATCATTGAGGGGATTAACTAATCACAGTGAATTTTCTGACATTTCAAATGCTGCTGCCAGCATATGAATTCTTACAGTGGTGTATAAATGTACATCTGAGCCAGAAAAAAAGGTCAAGAGCATAAATTAAGATGCACTGTTTTTCTCCTCTCAGAAAAAAAAAAAATTACTTTATTTCAACAGAAGTGGGGGGACATCTGTGAAGGTCAAAATAATCTGAATTTTAATACAGAGTTGTTGTAAAACTATCTGTTGTTTTCCTTTTTATTTTCTTCCACAAATGTCACCTTTCTGATCGGAAAATACCAGAATTGGGCTGTCTTCACTGCACTCATCTCACCAGAAAGCCATCCTGCCAGTGCTAGCCATTGCTTCAGTGGTGCAAGGTCATTCTGATTTATTTTGTTTTTTCCCTCTCTCTGGGGGACAACCAATCCAAGAAGTCCCATGGCTTGGCTGAATAACTCGTGGAAACGAGTTGTTATTTACTGTGGTTGCAACTCTCAACCTAACTAGCAGCATCTAAACTGAATTGCATCCACTCAGATGAATGGTCTGCTGTGGTTTCCCAGATCGCAGGGCACAACGCAAACTTCAAATCAAGTGGATGTCTACGAGAACTGTGATTATTTAAATGTCATATGGAGTGCAAACAGCCAAAACATTCTTCTATCCAGCAATTCTTTGAGAATTTTAGATGTCAATATCCCATCCTTAACCAGCATAGAGTTGCTATTTCCACACCATTTTTCCCCTGAAGTGCAGCCCTATTTGTAGTACTCAAGACAGGAGGAATTTTTGTCCTTCAAAACCAGTTCTTGCTGCAGTTATCTTCACAAATGCTATCAAGTTCCAGACAGGCTGAGTTATTCTTGTTCCTGGCAGAAAAGAATATTTGATCCAGCTCTGGACCAAGAAAAGAAAAAAAAAATAAAAGAGGAAAAGGAAAAAGAAGAAGAAAAAGAAGAAGAAAAGAAGAAAAAGAAGTAGAAAGAAAAAAGAAGGAAAAGAAGAAGAAGAAGAAGAAGAAGAAGAAGAAGAAGAAGAGGAGGAAGAAGAAGAAGAAGAAGAGGAAGAAAGAAAAAGGAGAAAAAGAAAAACAAAAAAGAAAAAGAAAAAGAAAGCAGGATTTATAGACCCCTAACCTTTCTCTCAACACATCTACCATTATTAGGATGATAAACAGCTCTGTCCAATTTTCTGGACTAAAACACATCAACTCCTTTTTTAACTGTCGGTAAAAACAGTGTCATGTCTAAATTCTCCCATCCCCAGATACCCAAGTGCTAGGAAAGATAATTACCTTGTCATCTCTGTCATCCTCTTCTTCCTCGTCCTCTAGCATGTCCTCCACTACCTGCAGACAGAAACAGTAGTAGTTGTCATCATTTAAAAAGAAAGAGTTTTGTTCTGTCAATTCTAAGCCTTTTGTAGATGAAAACTTTATTAACATTTGAAATAAATGCACAGAGGGAAAATGTACAACTAGGAAAAAACACTTGATCTAGAGATTCAAATTTAGGAAAGTGTTATAGCTTTAATTGACCTACATTGGGGAATTATATACTGAAAACCCTTCCTTTGCAAAACGCTTGCTTGACAATTTAAGTATTTAAAAGGTAGTTCAAAATTCAGTATATGCCTGAACTAAAGGAATCCTTTGTCAGCTCCACTGGTGCCTATGCAGCACACACACACGCTCACTTCAAATTTACAGTTACCTACATAAAGGGGCAACACTTTTAATAGAATTTACAGTATTCACCAAGAGATTCTTGAAGAATACAAAGCTGGTAATAAATTCATAGTAGCTTATCTCCCTATCATGTTCAACTATGATATATACCATATGCTCTATCAACATTAGCACTCTGTTTCTTAATAATAATTTTATACAATCTGTGCATCTAACTTTATGCACATTAATTGCTAGCTGTACCTGCCACATGTCTGCATCTATGTATTTTTCCATATACAGTTTTTCAGTCCAACACCACGAAATACAAACATACATTCAGTTATTTCTCCAAATACTAATAGTTATATCATCAGCATGAAATAAACCACTAAGTTTAGTTTACAGAGATATCAAATGATTTTCCAAAGATAGGCCATGGCCATTTAAAAATCCCTCTCTCATGACACTGTGATGAGTGACCCTAACAGGAAAATTCTCTGTTGATGGAATGAAAGGAAGTTGTCCTCCTTATAACCAGAAAATGATGTGTTTCTTTACATCTTTATGTATACGTATGTAAGTACTTATCAGGATATAAAATAATCCATAATGAAGGTCAGCAAAGATCCAAGAAGCCCAGCGGCGTATTATGGGTGCAAAAATTTTATACTATGTATTATAAAATATGCATAAAGAAGAAAAGTGGAGGCAAAACTCACTGATATGAAACAATTTATATCATTTAAGACAACACACTAAAATTACAGCTTCATAGCCACCCCCCCAGACAATGCTGCAAGGGTATTCCCACATCCATGTACAAGAAGTTAAGGGACTTTATCCAAGAGCCAAATTCAGGTAAGAGAAGAAGTGAAAAACAGAAATGTGTGTATCGGTTTCCTTTCTCTGAGTTAGCTCTACCATCAAGAAGGTCCCAGTTAGCCCTGTTCCATGGGCCCATGCAGAGCATAAACAACACATGGTTTGATGTAACAGGCCCATCTAGTAGAGCGCTGTGCATGCATGCAAGTCACATACACAGTTCAAAGCATTTGCAGTTTTAGCTGTTCCTTCTTGTTTGAACCCTGTCCCAGAACCCCTCTAAAAACAGTTCTTTGGAGGGGAAGGAACCTCCAGTTCTGTCTACTGGCTGCTCTGTCCTGGAGCTTTGAATGAAGTAAAACTAGAAATACAAAGAAACCATAAAGAGCGAGCATTTCCAAAAGCATGAGAAGGAAGCATGACCTGAGAAATGAAGGAATTACTCTTGAATTCTTCCCTGCCCAGAATAACAATTTTAGCAGGAGGAGTCTGACTGACCAAATCTTCTGCAGCCTCTGACCTGGTGCCAGCCAGGCAGGTGTTCTTCTGAGTCCCCTCAGGCAGAAGGAATCCAGGCTGTGCTCTAGCCACTGTCCATGAAGAAGTCTCCCTCACCTCTCTCAGTCTGTTCTCTGTCGGCCTTTTAGGCCAGCTCTGCTCCATCTCTCAAAGAAAGGGGATCAGAGACAGTTACCAGAGAGTTTTGATCACAGGAAAATGTTGAGAGCATGTTGCTGAAATGAATGTAGCTCCTGCTTAGTTCAGGACACCTCTTACATCCCATTTAGAGGTGTTTGAGAGGTCCAGCCTTCAGTGACCACTGACCACTCTGAAACAAAGGCATTTTATGCTTCCCATGCACCTGCATCACCTTCTAGTTCCTCTCCTGGTTCCTCACTGCTATATTCCCTGGGCTGTTCAAAGTCTTTGGCGGAGATGAGCTGTAAACTAAATCACTGGAGTAACTGAGTTCTTCAAAAGAACACATCCTCAGATCTTTAATGCAGTTGGTTCCAGTGATGCAGTTTACTGAGCAGCTTCACCAAGTCTACCAAGAAAATGGTAAACTGAGAAAAGAGGAGGAAAACAAATGGTTAAGGGCTGCTGGAAGAGGGAAACTCTCTTAGATCAGTTTTTCCACATGCAAAACACCCGCTTAACTACACAGTAGTTGACTAAAGCCCTAGATACAAAACAAATCTGTTGACTCACACACTGCCTAATGCCCAGAGCTCACTAAGTCAGTAGGTCTCTTACTTTTCAACATTAATATTCCCCAGACACTTAAAGATCTCTTTTATGTACATCCAGAAATCCGTTGCCTTCAGAAGGTTGAACAGCAGGATGCCTATCTCACATTAGCATTCAAGTTCTCATGGAGACAATCAGTTGAACTGGAAATCTCTAAAATTGTTGTAAATGATAGCACCTCACAGAAATCACTTGCATGATAATATCCATTCTAAATTATCCAGATAATAACACTTCAGGCTCAGGTGTGTTTTTTTCTTCCACATCTCAAACCACTTTACAAGCTTCTATAGAGAGGCAAAATGTTAACTTCTTCAAAGGGCATAAAAAGTCCTTTGAAATTACTTGAAGTATCAGACTAAGCCCAGATTTCCATCTTCTCCATTCCCTTTTTTAATTCAAAAGCCACTACCAGTCTATGTTCTTTTTCTAGTTTAGCCATGCCATCAATTACACTGAGATTTGGAGTACTGAATTGTTTGGGAAGAAAGACGGAATTTATTTTTTTTAGCAAAATAAAATGTAATGAAGTGTGCCAATGCCCAAGATGCATAAAAAATTCTTTGAAGTATACGAAACATAGGCCATGCTTTCACTTGTCTTGAAATTCAAAAGAAAGGATTGAAAGAAAAAAAACCCAACACATACAAACATTCAGACAATATGGACACGATAATAAAATACACTAAAGTACCAAAACAAGTGTTTTCAGAACTTTGCCACAAATTAAAACAAGGAAAGTAGATTCTTCATAGTCATATGATATATGAATTATTGGCACACTGAAGCCTTACAAAAGCTGTATACTGAAGTACAGTCTATTGCAGAACAAAGCAAGGCTGTTCAAGAGAGGAACGGCAGATCTGAACACAGATTTCAGTTCAACATTGGATTAAGAATACAGTAGAAAAATCCCCCACAATGGATTTTTTTATCCTTTCATTCTGCCTCATTTCTATTCAAATAAAGTGCCCATCTTCCACTCTGTTTTGAAGGAATACAGTAGTTATTTGGATCCTTATGTCAAGCATTATACCTGGAGAAGGTACAAGGGAGAGAGGTGATGGGGAAAGAGGGAGAAGAGAGAGAAGGTGGGCAAAAAACAGCAAATAAAGATAAAATGAAATGTTATGTTTATTTTAATAAAATAAATATTTTCTATGTCAAAAATCTTATGTTGTCCATAGAATGTTCACTCTAAATGATGCCTTCTGATACCTTGTTTGAAATCAAGTAGTATTAATCAAACAACGGAAGGGCACTAGGGAAATCAGAAAGATCTAATGCAAGCAGTTAAAAGTGACATGACTTTCTGTGATATCACTTGTCACAGACTTACATGATGCATATTGGTAGAAGGTCTTGAAAGAAACTAGACATAACAGACTGGAGGACCATTGCTCTGTCACAGCAGATACTACACACCAGCTCACCAGAAGGAAGCACAGCCATCACATTTGCACACCGAAGAAAACCTCGGCATCTGTGGGCTAGAATGCACTCCTCTGAGGAAACTGACATTAAATACAAATTGCATTTATTCTGACTAACAAAGAGGATAGAATTTCTGAGAAAATAATTCATTTTGACTTCTAACCTCAACACCTGCAAAGCAGAGTTGGATTCTAGTTATTTACATGCATGTTAAATCAAAGCCCTACAGCTGTAGAGAACTTAGAAATACCTTCTCAATCTAAAGAATCAGTGGAAAAATGACACACTGAAACTTAACACCACTTTTAATTAATAAGTCCCTCTCTCTTAGCATCAGCCTGCCCTTTCTCACACAAAGTGTGCAAACCATTATTAATTGTCTCTGTTCTAAGTTTTTCAGATGATCGAAAAGAAACACCTGCACAGAAGATACTCTGATGTCTTTACATATTAATAATACCCGGTATTTGCTCTGCACTGAGATGTAAAATAAAGAAAAGGAAAGGAAAAGAAAAAGGGCACTAACTCTGCAGATAGCTGTGATGACTGTTGCCTTAATACTTTAACATGAAGCAATGCCCCTCATTAGAACTTCTCTAGATCTGCTTAGATCTTATTTGGTGTAGTCCTTAAAATCTAGGTAGTTTCTTATTTTCATATATAAGCATCAAAATTCACAAAAGAAATCAAAAGTGAGGATGAGATGTAGTTCCAAATTAAATGCATTTTAGATGTGCAAATAATATAGTCAGAATTATACTGTTCAGGACTGTTTGGATTTATATTCATATTGTCCCAACATAAAATGTACTGTAAGCTTGTGAGCCATGCAACTCAGTGTATGCCTGTAAGTGTAATGTAAGTGTAAAATTATGCAATGTGTATAGATTACGAAGGATGCATAAAACCAGGCTTTCTCAGATAATTTCCAGGTATTTAATTTGAAGAAAAGATACCCATTGTCCACAAGCCCACTACAGCAGCAGTTATGTGCTCATTTTCACAACATGATGTCTGCTTCTTTTATGGAATTGCCAAGGAGAAACTTTACAGGAGATATATCTTAATTAAAATGTCCACCTTTTTAATATCACATTTATGAGGAAAATAAAAATCAAATTAACAGATTCTGATTCAGGAGTACAGTATATCTAGGTCCAACCAGATTTATACCATTAATGTTTTGATCTTGAGGTTTTCATCTCTAGTAATCATCAGAATAACTGAACTACTAGATATGATAATTAGCGTGATAAGCAGTAATGTTGAATATCTTGCAGTATAGAAGACAGGAGAATAAAAAGAAAAGCATTAGTACGTTACTGCTAAAATACCTTCTGATTTTTACATAGGCACTCAAATTATGTCTTCTAACAGAATGCATTTTGTTAGCTTATTCTGGGAAGTGCTCATAATGTAATTTATTCTGATTCTTAATAGGAAATGAGACTAATATGGCTATCAGAGGCCTTTTGATGCATGCTGCTGATTACACAGAGTTCTGTAATGTCAACAGCAGAATTTTATTTACAGTATAATATATTCCTTGGAAATATGTATCAGCAGTAAATACAGTTGGTTACACAAGAACATGTAACCTTTTTGCTGTTGTCAGCTTTATATGCCCTCAATATTCAATTGCCAACGTAGTTAAGAGCAAGTAATTTTTAACATTACGATGGTACAAGTACCATACCATTTCTCTAATTTTCTTTCACTATTTGGTTTTCATTTATTTTAGCTTTCTCTTGTGTTTACACAATGCACTGTGAACTGACTATTAGGTGTTTATTTGAAGTATGTCTCCATCTAAAGGTTTCAATATGTACTGTACACTTGAAATGTCAGAATGCTTCATTTTTAGTTCAGCAGAATAAAAATAACTGCATTCTTTGCTTGGCTAAGTGTCAGTGAAGGATTACTATGCAGGACTATTAAAAATAACACCTTCACAAAATATTGTGAACTAGAATTCTTAGGCAAATTCTTATGATAAATTATCTTATAAAGAACACAACGGCTCATTATAGGTTTTTATTGTTATTATTACTTCTTTTCAAATATATTGTTTCCATATTCTAGTAGGACCAGATATGCTTCTGTTATAAAACAGCATTTATCCAAGTTATTTTAAGCTTATGGGTGTGACCCAGTCTATCACACTCAGATTTGAAGCTGGCCAGCTTTTTGGTCAAAAAATTTATGTTAACATATTTTAGGTGAAAATGTATGCAATACACATATTGTTGTAATTTCAGTTAGGTATTTTTTCCCTGGTGTTTATACAACTCTGTAAATACAGTAAAATACCAAAGTTCTTAAAATCTTGGCTTCATTAAAATGTGCTAAAGTGATAGAAAGCCAAACGAAAATGAATAGAAGTCTCACATTACTATGGGAAGTTTTTCTAGAAACTAAACTGGTATTAGGATATATGGTATTGATTATTTATAATTGCCACCACAACCTGCCAAGTGAATCTTGTCATTTAAATCTGCAGGCAAATGCAAAAAAAAAAAAAATCATTGTAACAGTCTCACACAAAAAATGCCTCCTCTGTGCAGTAAACTTCAATTTTACTTTAGATGCCAGCAATATTGAAAGACTGTGGAAATAAAAATTGGCAAAATTTAAATTAAAAAAGCAGTTTGTTTCTGACAGAAAAAAAAATGCATCCAATTTTTTAAAATATGCTGGAGATATTTAGGGTGGGGTTTTGGTTTTGGCCTTTTCTGTTCAGGTGACCAAAACACGCCAAAACATCCCAATTCGGTAGTGCATTTGGCTTTTGCAGCTGCTATCCCCTTATGCTAAGGGATAAGAACAGACATGTAAAGTTTTACCAAGGAGCTTACTACATACTCTGCTACTGCATGCAAACCTCTGACACAGGGATTATGACTGCAGCATGAACAGCCTCTTTTAACTGCAGCCCAGGCAGCCACGTGCAGCACCACATTCTGTTATGCTGCAGAAGATAAATGCTTGCCACCCAATATATATCTTTACATAGTGTACTGTGGCACTGTTGAACTGGTGCCCAATGCATTTAAAATATTTATAGGATCAATGTTGGAGAATGGCTTGACA
>VWZW01007437.1:0-10477 GCA_013397115.1 Edolisoma coerulescens
TTTTTTGCATTTAATTGCAGCCCTTTGCAGATGGGGGCTGCGGAGTGTGTGCTTCATTCAAATGAGGTTTGCTTTTTGGTTTCCAGGCACGTTTCTAAAAGTCCGATCTGAGTCAGGCAGGGATTAGCTTGACAGGGAAGTGATCAGATTAAAATCCGTGCATGAGCTCGGCCTCCTCCCTCCCTCCCTTTAAAGCTCTCCTCCTTCCCCGCCGCTTTCCTCCCAGGAAAAAGGCAAATTCTTCTCTTTCCTGAGATGGGGCAAGCGGTTTGGGGCGAGAAGCAGGGTGGATTTTGCCTAAATCTAGGCAGGATTCCAGGGAAAATTCATCTTCTCGGAGCAATGGGAAAATAAGATTCCCATAGATAGCATCTTCCCATCGATGGGGTCATAAGGCTGGATTTGCCTTATGAATATAAATGTATATGCATGTTTATGAATATAAATATAAATACTGTGAAAATAAACGTTTTCTCTCTTCTTGAAACTTTCTTTCGAAAAGGCAAGCGTTGGTCTTGATGGGAGGTGGCGAGCGGGTACCACCACAGGTCTGAGTGTGTGAGGGTGGGGATGGGGACTGCAGGGTACACGAGGGCAGCCGCTGGCACCACAGCGTGTAAAACCCCCTGGGGGAACCCGGCTACCTCCAAACGTGTGGTGGAGACGGGAGAGGCACCAAAACGGGTCGGCAAGAGATGATGAGAGAGGTGTGCCCTCTTCTTCGGGGGTGCCACTCAGTTTTAGCAGGATGAACTTGTCCTCAAATGGGGTCTGTGACCTTTGAAATGCCTTAAAAATGGTCGCGCTTAAATGCTTGCTCTCAACAAGGAAAACAGTACCAAAAGAGCAAAAGTGGGGGTTTCTCCTCACTTTAAAATCAGCTATACAGCGCTTGCAGCAACTGCACAAGATGAAACCCAAAGCCCTTCTCACGTCCTTTTTATCAGTATGCAAGTTATCGTGTCCCACTGCACGGCGGCAGCCGGCTGCTGCTGCATGGGGTAAGCCCTGCGCTCGGGCTGCTCCCTTTTGTGGGTGTTTAAACGCCCTACTCATGGCTTTGTAACTTTGGGGGGAAGAGAGGAGGTTGTGCTGCTCTTGTTCACCCAACGGCAGGGTGATTTTGCTCCTGGGGTAGGGGTGGGTTTGGCTCCTGAATTTTCAGCTAGAAGGAGCCTTGTTCAAGGCAGGTCAGTCAGACAAGAATTTCAAGGCACTTCTGCATTTTGGGTGGCACTGAGTTTGGAACTGTGCTCTGCAGCAAATCCCTCAGCAGCAGGAAAGGCCCAAGGATCTGACCCAGTTGCTGGTGGGGTTGGATGTGGTTTAAGGCACCACCAAGATTTTCAGATGGACCACAGCTGGGGGTGTGCAGAGGTAGAGCTGTAGGATGGCTCATAGTGAAATCAGAGGTGGCACCTTCACAGAGCTGTAGTAGGTTGGCAGGTGAGTGTTGCAATCTGGGCTCACAAAGGTACGCAGTGGGAAAAGGAAATTAATTAAGGGAAAAGCTTTAAAACTATTTAGTGGTGCAGAGAGGCAAGCTTAACAAACAGCTTATCATTTTCTGTGCAGTCACAAACCTACACTTGATTTTTCCCATATAATTTGTTTTGTTATAGCAAGATGCCGACGTTTACTTGCTGATGTTGGATCATGTTAATCAACTGCATTGCTTGAGTTCTCCTTAGATTTCTGGCTTAATTAAAGCCAGCCTGCACACACTGATCCAGGTGTTATCCATGGCTGGCGAATGGCTGGCACGGACACCTGGATCTGTGTGTGCAGGCTGGGGGAACAGCTCTGCAGCAGCAGTTGGCTGTCAGTACAAATTTTTATATATATACACACACTTTGAATATTTGGGTTTTGAAAGACCTGTCTATTGTGATTTTTGGAGCTTAAGAAAAACACCCTTGAAAAAAAAAATCATTATCATCTGTGACTGATTGTATCCCAAGAGAAAAACCACAGCTTCAGCTCTGGGACTTTTAGGTGTGAAGGAATTAAGCAGTGCCTTTGCCTACCAGGTAGGACTCTGAAGGAAGGTGGAGGATGTGCATGCCGTCTGCTTTTTGCCTCTCTCAGTGCTGGGAAATCACAATTGATCTGTTAAAAATGAATTATTGCATTATTCTAATATTTATTTATTATATTGCATTACCCTAATTATTCTATTATTTCTGATATTGCATTACACTAGTTACTAATAATAGCTCGTTGTGAAAGCAGCCATTCTCTGTGGGTTAACTAGCAAAAATAAAAGCAAAATTACAGTAGAAAAAAGCTTTAACCCTAGTATCCCTTAAATCTATAGTAATTATTTCTTTCTCTCTCTCTCTCTCTCTCTCTCTCTCTTAAATTTGTGTTGGGGAGGGGCAAATCCCATATATTCTGGATTTTTGTTTAAGTTAGGTTTGTTTCTCTAAGAATTCAAGAACATTTATTTGCTTAAAGGCTTGCCAGTAAAAAGGCCCCAGGTCTAATCCCTTTTCTGCTACACACCAATGAAACGTAGGAAACTCTTTGACTATTGACTTTTTCACGTGGAAACCGATCTGCTCAAAGTGAAAAGAAACCATTTCTTGGAGGGGGGAAGAAAAAACTCTGTGAAACTCTGTTTTGAAGAAGTCGTCGTCCTTGGCCTGTGGAGTAGCAGCAGAAGCAAAGGCTTTTTGATCCTCAGATTTGTAAACTTGTAGACATAATAATGCCATTTCTCTAGTGTTAGCAGGTGTCCTGTCTGGAAGCTGCTGCCTCAGCCTCCAGCAGAGCTGGGAATTAGAAAATTGTCTGTCTTTCCTGAACCGTGAAGTGCTGCTCTTAAATAAAGGCCAGGTCAGATGTTAAAGGGACATTCTTGTCTCCTGAAGCCGAAATAATCTACAGTCACGTCGAGAAATGAAGGCATCCTCCTCCCAAAATGGTCAATCTCTTTATCTCCCATTATATTCCGCAGGGTCAAGAAAAAGCCCCTTCCGTGCCGACATTTTGCAATATTTCTGCTAAGTCTGTAATTATTCTCGTTCTGCTTAGCTGAATTTCAGGGAAATATAATAATTGGGAAAGTTTTATTCTCTTCCTTTTTCTTTTCCTCCCCTCCGCCCCTCCTCCCCGTTGTCCTTCCTCTGATAGTTCCGTGAACTTAGATCAAGCTTCATATATAAATTCTGTGTTTGCTCTCTGCTTATTAACAGCTTTCAAGTGGAATTAGGATTATTATTTTTAATTTAGTATGGTTAAAGAGAATTTTTGCACCAAGTCCTCGAAATCCTGCGGACAAGCACAAAACCCAAACCAACAAGCACGTCTTTTAATTTGCAGCTAACTCCTTCTGATAAGGTGTCTTTGCCCGCTGTGTTTCATGGGTGTTTGCTAACAGCGATTGTTATGGAAATGATCCCCAAATCTCCTGTTGTATCCCCCTGCGGAGGTGACTGCTGTGCTGCACACCCGAGAGCAAACACGGACGGCTGCTTTTATTTTATTTTATTTTATTTTATTTTATTTTATTTTATTTATGCAGCAGAGCGGCTGTGCCTGGCCGTTTCTCAGGGCAGCGCCCAGCCCAGCACTTGTGGGGAGAAAGGGTCCCCACTTCCAGCTGCGGGGTGTCCCCCTCTCCCACCTGCCCTGCCCTGCTCCACCACTCATGGACTGGGCGCTGGAGGGGGAGTGTGCAGTTTGTCAGGGGAGAAGATTTTGCATCAGGCAGGTGCCTTTTGCCATCTCAACTCAAATTAAATGTGTGTTCCCCTGTAACATCCAGTAACCTGCTGCATTCCCTGGGTTCCTCCCTTGTACTGCATAGGGTGGTGTGGAAATCCTGGATGTTTTGGAGAGGAAGGGTGAGAGTCTAGGAAGGCAGAGGTGTGGGTACCACTGCACCCTCTCCTACAGCTCTCCAAGCAGAAAAGCCTGGTCATAGCAGCTCCTAAAAGTTTGTTCTTGGCACAAAAGATGGGCTTCCTCCTTTGGATGGATATGTGTCTGGAGTCCCCCAGTCAGCAGGAAAAAGAAACAGGTTTTGCCTCCTGATGTGCAGAATAAAATAGAGACTGAGGTGCCGATATTACCAGTCCTGCTCACTCATCTGAGTGAGAGAAAAACAAAACCAAAACCAACCAAACAACAAAAAAAATCCAAAGCTTTTGGGATCACCGGTCAGCAGATGGAATGCTGTACAGCACCAGCAAAACTGAAGTGATGTTAACTAGATCCATGTTTGAAAACATCTTGACTGAAGGTCCTAAGAAAAGCTGGCTTTGCTAAACCAATTACCAAATGTATGAAAACAACTTAATTCGTGCTCATTGTTTTCCAGAGTAAATTGCTCTAGACCTTAGTTCCCAGTATAAGGCTGCTTGATGTGGCCCAAACAGGGACTTTTCCTCAGTACTTTCATGTGAAAACAGAGGCAGTGGTGGGGGTGTATTCCTGGGGAAAGATGTTTTTGGTTTCATTTGTTGGTTTTTGTGGTGGCTGGTTTGCACATTTATTGCCACCAGCCCCCACAGAGAACGGTGTGCAAGAGGAGCTGCGTGCTCTTGTTCCTCTAATCCAGTATCACTCAAAACCAGCTCCAAACAAAGCATCTTCCAGCTCTGAAAAACTCTTCTCCTTCCCCCCACCTCTTAGCCAGGTGTAGAGGTGATTTCCTAGGCTTGCTGTGATGTCAAGGATGGTGGACACCACAGGCTGGGGCCGAGTGGCTGCACGTGCAGGAGTCCGGCAAATGGTCAGCAGGGTGAGGGTGGGACCGAGGGGTGACAGGCAGAGATAAAAAAGAGGTGAAAAGACTTGTCAAAGCTCAGGCAGTGATTTCTGTTAGTGCAGGGGCTTGGGAAAAAAACCTGAATGTTTTTTAGTTTCTAATTGTAGGTTACATCCAAGAAATACTCTGGTGTGATTGATGCGGAGCAAGCGAGGATGAGGGAAGACGGGGCCTTGGCTCTGCCCCCTTGTGTCTGTGCATGATGATAAAATCTTTTAATTAAATGATCACATTGAGTGCACAGAGTGAACAGTGCTCGCTTTAATGAGCAGTTGCTCAGTTTTGTTTTTCTTGACATTCAATGGATGGTGCTACGTCTTATTAACTGGGCACTATTCAAACCCTGCTCAAAGACATTATTAATGTCCCCACCAGATTTATACAGTGCTGCTCACAGTAATAACCCAGCACTTTCCAAATATTAATGGACTAAAATATAAGTGATGAGTGTTACTGTCCCCATTTAATGATGGAGAGACAAATAAAAAGAGATGGGAGCTAATAATTAATTTGGAGTGTTGGTCCAAGGTACCCCATGGCTGTTCCTTTTCAAACCATGGGCTTTGTCCGGCCAAAACCACATGAAGAGCCAGGCACTCAGTGACCCCGGCTGCAGCTGTGGATGCTCAGCACTTTCACAAGTCAGACCCCAGCAGCTCGTATCAGCTGCCCAACAAACCTGGGCACAATTAGCGGCTGCTCATGAAAACTTGAAGCACCTGGCCCTGAACTGCACAAAGCCTCTCTTGCAGGAACAGGTCAGGAGGAGCCAACTGTTCTCTGAAGAATAAAAGTCTGCATTCAAGTGTTGGCATTGGATTAGACAGGAAGGCATCCTTTAGGCTCTTGCTTTACTTTCTCTGGCAGGAGTTTATCCAGAAGTTTCACCTTTGCTGCATGGCCCAGATTCATGCTGCAAGGTAAAGCATTGGGTGAACTGGGTACTGTGTGTATCCTGGGCGAAGAAATGGTGTGCATGGCTGTGAGAATGCACTGGGAGCAAAAGATCTGGGCTGGAATTGTACAGACAGCTTGGGCACCTCCAAAACTTGAGGGGTGTTTCCCAACCCTCTTTCTCTGTGTAATACAAGTGTAATGTGTGTGACAGGGAGCATCAAGCAGGCTAAAGCAAATCTGGTAGGGGAGAGTGAGTAGTCCTGTGATGATGTGAATGAAACCTAGTGACTCCTCAGCAGGTCTGGGGCAGTTTTAGATCCCCAGATCTAAAAATGGGATCATCGAGATCCTGGAACTCAGGGACAAAGAGGAGGAGATTATTGTCAGCACCCATCTGTAGATGAGTTGAGGGGAGGGATGGGATGTTACTGGATGAGTTTCATGGACGTTTGCTGAGAGCAGAGATGTGTTGAGGTCAGGCAGCCTCTGAGGGAATGTACAGGGTATAAATGTCATGATCCGTTCCCTTCTCTCCTTCCCTTGGTGCACACCAGTGGAGTTTTGTGTCCTCTGCCCAGCCTCTTCTAGTGTACCCCAGCCATGCTTCTGCTCCACCCATGCCTTGTTATCCCCATCCCAGGTATTTTTTGGCACTGCCCCCAGTCCTCCTGTTCCCTCTCCCTGCATCCCCATCCTGTAGACTGGGGCCCACATGACACCACAGATGTCAATGTGAGGCCACTGGTTTTCCTGGAGCAGAGGCTTGGGCACGTGGATTGGGGAAAGTGGCTCTGAAATTTAGTTAGCTCTGTGTTTAAAGGAGTTTGAATTATTTTTTTGTCTCAGCAGGGCCTGTTTCAGGACTTTTACATTCTGTACAGCTCATCTAACTGTTTTACCATCTTTCATTTTCCCTTTTCCCCCAAAAAAATCTGTCCCAACAAAGGTTTCTTGGAAACACATGCCTAAAAGTCCCCCTTAGTTTAAAAAACAACTGAATAAACCAAAACATGGAGAACTTGCCATTGGGAATTTCTCCACTGACACCAAAAGAGATTGTGTGGTCTTCAATATTAGATACTGTGTATGTGGGGGGAAAATACTTAATTCTTCTCCATCCTCTGTGAGTCAGATATAATCCCATCCTTTGGTCTTAAGTAAAGACTTTTGCTTTGTGTTTTGACTTGCTCTGTTCCAAATACGATTGTCAAGAATAACATTTCTAAAAAGGTACAGGAGGAGAAGACATTGAAAAACCATTTTAATTTTATCCTGTAGTGATGGTTGACAATGTGGCTTTTAAAAAATCCTTTCCCCTGATGAATTATTTTATACTCCCTGGTTAGTTATTTCTTGTATATATATGTATTTACATATATGCTACTACTCTTCATATCTGTTTCTTTGCTTAAAAATGGTCAATCCAATTTGCATCTCTCTTTGTGGATCTTTCACATGAATCTCCCTGTGCAGCCATCCTACCAAGCAATCACAACTCATTGCAAGTGATTTTTTTATTTCTGTATCAAAATATAAGAAATTATTCTTTAAAAATTATGGGGTTTTTCCCCATCCTGTTACGTACACCTCCTGCTCATTAGCAACAAATATTTGCTGAAGAACTGGAAAGCAGCTTTTTGTTTATTTTAAGTGATAATAGAACAAGTTTTGGCCCAGAAAGAAAAGTTGTGGCTAGGAAGGAGAATGATTCCCAGTGTCAACCATATGTTGCATTCATTTAGCTGAAGTGGCTTAATTACTGGTAGATGTTGCTGAGCTCATAAAGATACCTTTTTGCCAAGATTGTTTGCTGATAATTGCAGTCCCCCCAAAAAAAAAAAAAANGACTTCCTCCCACCAAGCTTCCCTTCCAGTCTTCCTTCAGTACCCTTTTCCTTTAGGTGCCCACCACGGATTCATATCAAGAGATGCTTGTATGAAAAATTTCTGGAGGTCCAGCATTGTTAACGCTTCTGTCTAGGTCTCTCCTGGGGCAGAGGAGGAACTGCAGTAGCCCTGCTCCAAATGCACGGCTCTGCTTCTTGGGAGAGGGAGCGGTGGTGATTTCGGAGTAGATTATTCCTCTAATTGCGTAGCTGGTTTCAGTCTGGGATTAAGGCAGCTCAAATAATGACCTGACTTTTTGTAGCTGTAATGAGCAGCAAGCTCGGTCCTTCAAGACCCCTGATATTTTGAATCCTTTCCAAAAATATTCCTGTCGTCAAATCCAAAGTGGAATTTGGGATTTAGCGCTAAGGGGTAAGTGGGTTGGCGGTAACAACCAGCAGCCTCCCTCTGCTTCTGCCTATGCATTCTCATGATAAAGGGCACTTTAAAGCCCCTCTGACAATGAATGAGTCCTAGTTAAATATTTCAAGAACTTCTTTACATGGTTTCCTCTGATGCATGTACTGTTGAGACATCTGTCTTCCGTACTAATAAAGTAGTCTAGATTTAAAATGAACTTCATTGGATTGCTTTGAAACTATAGGCACATATGGTTCATAATTAGCTGGATATCTCTTATAGTTAAATGATTTTTTTTTTCTCTCTCTCTCTCTCCGTCGCCCATTCGCATCAATAATAGAAGCAAACAAAGTTCCAATTGTTCCCTGTTGCGGGACATTATGTGCCTGAATAAATGGATGTTGGCTGTGTCTACATGGATTTGCCATATGGCTACAAAGGCCGAAAGAATAGGGGCAGTGTGCTTTGTGCCGGGGCGAGGAGGGCCGGCCGGGCTGGGTGGGGCAGGGCGCGGGGGCGGCCGCACACCTTCCCGCACCCCCGGCCCCTCCGGGGAGCCGGAGCCCAGGGGGCTGCGGGACGCGGCCCTCCCTGCTGCGGGCTGCAAACCCGACGGCTCCTCCAGGGCAGTGCCCATCAGCTGGAATTATTTGCTTTAGAGCCCCGTGCCTAAACTGTCCCCGCGGTGAGAGCTTTCCTCCTGAGCCAGGCTGGGCACACCTCGTGGCTCCTCCGGCCGAGGTATTTGGGAGCTCGGAGCAGGGATCTTTCATTGCAAAAAGTCCTATTATTAGTTGCGGGCTGGGACAATGGAGGTCCCAAAGGCACCTGCTTTCATGAAAGCGAGAGAAAAGCCCATAAATCCTGGAGGATCCAGCTGCCTCACTCCGGGTATTGTTGGCTTTCATAAGGAAAGGGAAAAGCTATTTTTCTTTTCAAAGGGGGGGAAAATCGTATTGAGTCAGCGGCCACTGATGCGGGCGTGTAAAATAATCCCGTTCTGATTAAGCGATCATGGAGCTGGAGGTAATCAATGTTACTTTTACAGCCAAGAGCGTTTGGCGGCCGTGACAGCGGGGGGAGAGGTNGAACCTTATTCTCTCAGCTCCCTCCCCCCTCCGTGGAAGTGTATCATATAGAGAGCAGAAAGTCAGGGAGTGACGCCCTCTTGGTCCCCTCCAGCTGCTGGGTGCAGTGTGGGGGTGCAGCATTTCAGAGGTGCAAGGTTGGGGAGTGGAGTCGGAAAGGCATAAGTCAATACAGTCAGTCCCCACGGCTCTGGGAGCCTGGTCCTCCTCCCCCTCTGTCCTCTCCAGCATCCCAATCCTGCCCCACCTGCAGCCAGCACCAGACCTGGTCTGTCCCCCTTCCCCGGGCAGCGCAGGGTTGGGACCCAGAGCAGGGCGTGCGCCCCGACCCCACGGGGCTGCGTGCGGATCCCACGGCTTTAACCTGCCCTCAGGCTATGGGGACGAGGTGATGCCGCCAAGTGCTGCGGGTGCATGGTTGTGACAGCACTGTCACCAGAGCACTGTCAAAATGCTGGCTGTTTTGGTGGGAGGATTTGTGTGTGTGTTGTTTTGCTTTTTACGTCTTTTAGGGCGAGCTGAAACGCTGCCTTTCCCAGAACTGTTGTGTGTTTGTCCTGTAAATCATTGCTGGGCGAGAGGTACCAGGAAGTGCTTCCCTGCAGTAGCCAGGGCTCTGGGCTCCAGGCTGGGGAGTGAGGGCCCGCGGGCGAAAGAGGGGGAGGGAGAAGGTTTGCACAGCCAAGACAGGGGCGCCCCCCCCGTGCTGAGCCCGCTGAGGGCCGTGGCCCGCAGGCACCCGTCACCCCCCGAGGCTGTCCCCAAGAGAAGGAGGCAGCGGCCCCAGCCCCGATGTGGTGGGAGGGGCGGCCCAGGCGGGCTCCTCGAGGGGGGCAGATCCAGCCCTGGGAAGAAAGGGTGTGCTCTTAGAAGTAACCATTACAGCGTGCCGAGAGGCCGAAGTCAGGGTGTGATGAAGGGCGTGTGCTCCCCTCATGCTCGGTTAACTCCGGCAGCACTCAGGAGTTTGAACTTGTTTCTAAGGGAAGAAGCCCTCCTTTCCCCGCCGAACCGCACGCCAGCTTTTCGCGGCGGGGCGGTGGTGGGAGCGCTCTGCCCGTGGCGGGGTCGTGCTCCGGGGGTGTCCGGGGCCCCGCGGCGAGGGAGGAGCCCCCGCCACCGAGAGACTCCGAGCTGGGCTTGGCTCCCCCGCCCAAGCCGCCGGGGCTGTCCCTGCCACCCCCCTCCCCCCGGACTTCCCCTCCAGCACACACCAAGCAGGCTTGCGGCCGTTTCCTGACTTTTATTTAATTTTATTACTGATGTTGTGGCATTATTTGCAATGGCAGTGGTACAGACCGGCTCAGGATCCATTGAAACAGATTTGTCTTCAAGTAAAGTCTAAAAAATATTTTGATTCATAGCTACATCTTGTGAATGCAAAAAAAAAAAAATCCACTATAAAAATAAATTTACATTTTGTGAATAACAAAAGCAAATATAGTGCCCTTTGGCTTAACCAAGAGAAAGA
>VWZW01007437.1:11404-90783 GCA_013397115.1 Edolisoma coerulescens
CTCAGACCGCCCCTGCCTCCCGCCTTTGAGCCCCTGCCCCCGGCCGCCGCCTTTTAAACCCCGCGAGTGCGAGCAAAACACCATTAGCATAATAGTGTTTCCCTGCCGCCGGCCCGCCGCGATTGGCGNGCCCGCTGCCGGCCCCGCTCCCTTTGTCTGCCGCCGGCCGCGGCTCCGCCGCCGCTTGCAACCCGGTCACTTTCGGGGTTGTTTTTTCCCCCCGCTCCGTGTTGCCTTTTCCACGTTAAGGGAGCGTGTGGGAGTGTTTCTACTATTATTTTTACTATTATTTTGTTTGGTTGGGATTTTTTTTTTCTCCTCCAGGAGTGTCGCCAGGAGTTTTTTGAGCATCCGTGGAGTGCGGGGGCTTGGGGCGGGGGAGGTGATGCGTGTGGAGGAAAACGGGATCGTTTCTGGCTCGGGGATTTTTATTACACTGCTGCAAAACAAAGCGAGATGCTTGCAGATTTCAAAACAAGCTGAAGGCTATTTTTAAAAATAGGGCTTCTCAGCTGCATGGAAGTAATAACTTGCAGCCTTAGTGAATAGAAATACATGAAAACCACAGCATTTTCCTCTCCTAACTTTAAAACCCACATAATACGTGTTTGTTCACTGCAGATGAACTAATCTCGCTATTGTGTTGCCAGGGATCAGCTGGCTTGTGCTTTACATTTTCTGCAGGTCACTGCAGTCATTGCCTTTTGTTGTTTTGGGATGGAGGAGTATGAAAGGAAAAGAAGGGGGAGCATAATTGACACCGTGCTAAAATTGGTCCCAGAACATCATCATAGTGTTGATGCGTGTTTCAGAGGGTCATCATGGCAATGATTTTTTCATCTGCAGACAGCAAGGGGAAAGATGAACCTCTTTCATGCACTGTGTTTGGGGACCCCCTCACTCCTCATGTCCCTATGGCTCTTGCCTTTGGGAAATTCAAACTCTTGAGCAAAGGCAACTTGGCTGGTTTTATTCCCTAGAGGGAATAAAATTAATATTAATTCCTAGAATGTGCTGGCTCTGCAGAGACTGCACCAGGTGCTGGCTTACTGCAGAGCTTTAGGCCCCTTAGAGCACTGGTGACCACAGGTAGATCAGCTTGAAGAAGAGGGGCATTTGTCTTTTCATCCATGGAAAGGCCTTGCCAGGTGCACCAAAGTAAGTCCGTGGCATTTCTACATTCAGCCCATGTCTGTGACAGAGCAGCCCTCCAGCACTGCAGGGGACTCTCATTCCTGCACTTGCCATGCCAGTGAGGAGCCTGTGGCAACTGGGACAGCTCCTGCCACCTCCCAGGTACAGCACCTTCAGTGGTGCTTCCCAAGTCTGCCCCCACCAGGAGGTACCAGCAGTGCCCATGGGTTTGGACCCATGGACCCAGGGTTGGCTGCTGCTGGCAGGGAAAATGTTGGAGCCTGGCTCACTGCACAGGAAGGATCTATCCATGCTCAGACTGCTCAGCAATGAGATGCCATGACAGGTTTGATCTCCTGAAGTCATTTCCTGATGTTTGTGAGGACAGGTGGGGTGCTCAGTGGGAAGGGTCTGTAGCTTTGTGATTGAGAGAAGATGCAGCAAGTGCCTTCAGAGTGCAGATCCCCACTTGTTTCCTGGGCAGGCATGGTGTCACACCTGGCAGAAGACTTTGCTGACCAGTGGTACAGACAGACCACTTTCATTTCACTAATGGTGGAAGCACTGGTGTTTTAGGAAATGTGGAGACTTTTTTTCTTTCAAAGATGCCTGTTCAGATGTTATGTTCTTAACAGCCATTCTCAGTTTCCCAGGTGAGTTGGACAACCTACCCATGTGGCTGTTTTAAGTGACTATTACCCCACTGTCCTTTCCGTCCCAAAATGGCCCTTGAAGGTGGCCATATGGAGGTCTCTTGGCCCCAAGGATATAATTTAGGGAGCAGGTCATGAAAAGGCTCTCCTAGTTCCTCATCACTAAGAGCACATCATCTTAAAAAGCAGGAGGTGAGCATCAGTTAGGCACAGGTTCAGCCAGGAGAGAAGGGATGGGTCTCACGAGCTGGGATGGTCGGAGAATGTGGTGAACACGGCCCAGTGATCACCTGGGGACTTCTCTCGGCAGCCATCAAACGCATCTCTCGGGATGTAGGTTGGGGTGGTTTTAGGAATAAATGTGCTATGCAGAGAAAATACTTCGAGTTCCCCAAGAAACCTGCTGGAAAAGTGCCCTCTATTCAAGACTCGAGCCGAAAGGCAATGGCCAGGTCCCTGCAGACAGGGGCTCTTTGTGAGGAGTCCTCACGAACCTGCTGCCGTCCTCCCCCCGTGCCGGCAAGGCCTTTCCTGTGTTCTGCCTCCTCGGTTTTAGACATTCCTGCCATGAAAGCTGAGCGAGCAAGATCCCCTGCTATTTGCAAGATGTGGGCGTGCCCCCTGCAAAATCCACGTCGTTGTCCTTCCAAACCCTTTCCAGAGGTTAGCCAATATTTACAGTGCTTGAGGGACGCAAGGCGCGACGGTTTCAACGTTCAGGGGTTGCCTTGTGTTTGAGGCCACTTCACCTTCCAGCTCACCTGGGAGGTAAAGCAGATCAGGTTTGAGGTTACCAGCCCTGTTTTTTTGGTTCAGCTTTCTCACTGTTAATGCTCCCTAATGCTTTGACTGGGGTTTTTTTTTGTCCCACTATACATTTAGGTTTTAAGCTGGTGGTGACAGTCCTGGGCACTTTCTGCTCACAAGTTGCCAGTTCTAGCAGTGTCTGTTTTTCTTTTTTTATGTGGAGATAGAGAGCATCCAGCCCATTTGAGGAGGAAAAACTGTATGCACAGAGAGATGTTTTTAATTTAGTGACTCTGTGAGCTCTCAGGCCAGAGGGTAGGTTATGATCCTCTAAACCAGCAGTTTGCCTAACATGAGCCACAAAATCTTACCCAAGAGCTCCTACCACCAAGCCTATTAACTTCTTTAGAAATTCCTGCTCCAGAACACTGAGCAGAGTAATTACTGCTATGGTTAGAACAATGCCCCATAAGAATGAAATATTTTTGCTCAAAATATCCAAGTCCTATCTGCTTATGTCAGAAAAAATAATGACTTTAACTAGTGTATTCCTGCTGGCTGCTCTGTTTCCAAAGGGTGAGGGGAGGGAAAAGCAAACTCCTTTATGGCCTGTGCATCATTGCAAAGGGATTGCAATTGCAGGAGGTTTATTGCATTTGACTATTCCTGTTTGGAAAGGGTCCAGGTTGACTGTCAGAGCCAGGGCTTGGCAGATAGGGGAAGAGAGGTCCTTGCACTGTAAACTGAGCAAGGAGTAACCAAGGAGATTGGATAAGAAGTTATGGAGGTAACAAAAGAGAGATTCTCGGTGCTGTCATGCTGATGGCGCTGGCTGTTGTGCAGCTCCAGGTTAATTTATTCAGAAGAGGGGGTTTAGTGAGATGCTTATGTATAGAGGCAAACAGTGCCCATGACATGGTGCCATGGAGGAGCACTCCTCTGTCTTTTGGCAAGTCTTGGAGTGAGCTTCTGTAGGGATTGTCCTCAGCATGCTGCCAGACAAGCAGACCTGTTGTTGGGCCCCTGAGGCTGGGAGGTTTGTGCTTTGCTCTCTTCTCATTTCCTTTAGTACACAGTTATCATCTCTGCTCAGCAATGTTTAACTCGGCATTCTTCAAATGTTGTGTGATCCACATGTGATTGCTTCATTTCAGAACGTGTTATATCCTATAATTGCTTCAGCAGAGGCACAGACCAATAGACATTGGTGCTTTATCTCCTTTGCACTCCTCTTTTACTATGCATGCGATCATAAACAATTTGCATTTATACCAGTGGCAATTTTGCTTGGTACTTTGGAATCCTGTTTAAATAAACTGATTACAATTAAGGTTCAAGTTAGGACAGACTGCTCAAACTCCTCATCAAGGCTTTTCTACCACCAAAGTGACAATTCAAATTATTCAAACTAGTATAGACTCAGAATTTTCCATTTCTTGACAAGGTCATAAAATGTCAAATTATTATATTTGATAGCTGGGTAAAAACACACTAGTTCAGGGATTAAAATGGGAACAGGCAATCTGAACAGAACCCTGAAAAAATTCTGGCAGCTTTAATTCGGTTTGAGTTGCTTTTTGTTGTGTTCTCAAAATGCATAAACTAATATCTCAGCAAAAAACCCTGCTTCATTTAATTTAATTTCCTTTAATTATTTTTTTTAATTATTCTTTCTATTCTTGGTTGTTAAAAGAAGAGCCAGCCTTGCTGTCCAGCTGCTGTGCATCATTAGGGTAGCACAAAGGTAGCAGTGAATTTAGCCTAATCTATTGATGGACCTGCCAGTGCACCAGGGGCCATAGCATTCTCTCTTCACACCCCTCTTTCGCTCTTTCCATCATGTCGTTTTACTAGATGAACTCCACTCGCCATCTGGCCCTTCATCCTGACTGGGAGCCTGACTCGTTTGCAGGATGCTGTGCTGTTAACTGGGAAAGCAGGCTGGGAATGGCAGGTACCAAGCAGCATTTCAAGCTCGTAGTAGGTACCTGTGGAGGGTGGCTCTTTTTTGCCTACTGTCTGTGTAGTTATATTTGAGCAGTAGTTAAACACTCCATTTATATATTTATATTCCCTGCTTTTCTGTTGGTGTAATTGCTGTCAAAGTCATGCTCTACGCTCACAGGTCCTGTTCATTGCCACTCTTTGCATTAAACGAGAGGTTTGCATTTTGCTTGTTTTGACATTCCCCTTGCCTTTCATCTTGATCCACGGTCATATTATTTTTGGAGTAGCTTTTCATAGGTTATTTCTACTTTATGTAGAGGGAGGTAGTGGTGAAGGGGCCATTACACAGGTTTTATTTTTGGTTTCATGTTTCTTAAGTAAACAGGTTTTTTACTGCTGGTAGTCTAGCACGAGTCCTGAAGGAGATCGTTCATGGCCTGGCCTGTTGCAGAGGGGAGGTGCCTGCTCCAAAAGCAAGCCGGAGAGCAGCGGTGAGTGAATCAGAGGCATCTTCACATGGATCCCAGCGCATGCCTAGAGGGAACAAAACCTGAAGAGTATGAAAAACTTCCCCAAAGCCCTAGAAAAGCCTTGAAATCTGGCTATGAAAGCAACACACACTCGAGAAGTGGAGGATGTCTGAAGAATCCTGACGATGAAGACCTTGAAAACAGTGTGAAGGGAGAGTCAATGAATCCGAGTTTTACTCGCCCCAGTCCGTGCGGCGCTGGCGGAGCCGACGGGGCGAGCAGCGCTCGGGCCGTGCCCCCAGCTCGGCCGTCCCCGTTCCGCAGGTCTCTGCCCCTCGTCGCCAGCCGGAGCCCGTGTCCGGCCGCGGAGGGATGCGGCGATGCGCGGGGCAATGGTGCCCTCTAATGTCGGCCGGCCCGGAGCGCCGGGCGCTCACTCGCCCGCCCCGCTCCCCCGCTCGCCCCGGGGAGCGCAGCCTCGCCCCGCCGCCGCCCCACCTGCCCCGCATGGGCAGCTCGTCTTCCCGCACCCCGGAGCCCCCCGGGCTTGGCGCGTTCTCCCGTCATCCAGCCCCCGGGGGTGGCTGCGTGTGAGCCGGGGGCCTGAGATGCTGTTCACCGCAAAAGGCAGCTCCGGGCTGGGCTGTACTTGGCAGCAGGCTCTCTGCTTCCCCACAGAGATCTCTCAGGGCATAGTTTGCTGGGGACACTGCTCTCCGGGCCACCAGCCTGCAGACAGCCCTGGGCAGCTCAAGGGAGAGCAGGTTATGGAAAGGTGCGGATTTTAAATCCATACAGTGTGCGGCAGTGCTTCTAGAGTAAGGAAATACATCGTAGCTATAATCACCATCATAGACATTTTTCAAGTTGCTCCAAGTTTGTATGATTCTTTGGCAAGATTTATGAATAGAAGAATACACTCACTTTACTCTGAAAAATTAGGTTTGAGGTGTAACTTGGCTATCACAGAATCATAGAATGGCTTGCATAGCAAGGGACATTAAAGGTTATCTTGTTCCAATCCCCCTGCCATGGGCAGGGACACCTTCCACTAGACCAGGTTGCTCAGAGCCCCATCCAGCCTGGCTTTGAACATTTCTAGGGATGAGACATCCACAACTTCTCTGGGCAACCTGTGCCAGTGTCTCACCACCCTCACAGTAAAGAATTTGTTTCTAATATTTATTCTAAATCTTTTGGTTTAAAACCATTAGCCATCATTCTGTCACGACACTCCCTATAAAGAATCCCTTCCCATCTTTCCTTTGGGCCCCTTTTAGGTACTGGAAGGCCCTTCTAAGGTCCCAGCTGTTCTAACTGTCCCAGTGTGTCTCCGCAGGAGAAATGCTCCAGCCCTCTGATCATCTTCGTGGGCCTCCTCTGGACTCACTCCAACAAGTCCACGTCCTTATTTTGGGAGCCCCAGAGCTGGATACAGCTCTCCAGGTGGGGTCTCATGGAAGCGGAGTAGAGGGGCAGAATCCCCTCGCTTGACCTGCTGCCCACACTGCTCTTGATGCAGCCCAGGATGCTGCTGGCTTTTGGGCTGCAGGTGCACATTGTTGGCTCATGTTGAGCTTCTCATCTACCAACACCCTCAAGTCCTTCTCTGCAGGGCTGCTCTCAATCTGTTCTCTGCCCAGTCTGATTTTGTGCTTGGGATTGCCCTGACACCCATGCAGGACCTTGCACTTGGCCTTGTTGAACTTCAGGAGGTTCACACAGGCCCACCTCTCAAGCCTGCCGAGGTCCCTGCGGATGGCATCTGACATCATAAGGTATGGAATATCCTTTCAGTTAATTTGGGTCAGTGGCCTGGTTGTGTCCCCTCCCAGGATAGCGCTGATGCTGTGCCAGCGCTGCTCAGCAGTAGCCAAAACACTGGTGTGTTACCAACACTTTCTAGCCAAATTTCTTGTTCTCCTTTTTAGAAGTGAGCATTTTGTTTCCCCTTTTTCAGCCACTGGGAACTTTGCCAAACTGGCACTTCTCAAATATGACAGATAGTGACTTAGCTCAATGGCAGGTCTAGCCCTGGCAGTCCAAGAGAAGCAGATACGGTTGTAGAGGATGCAGACCTTGAGACACTCGTCTGACTTCATGGAGGCCTGGCATGTCTCAGGGAGCCCCAGGAGTTTTGTCTCTTTTGCATTTTCCTGCGGCAGGTTCCCTCTCTATGAGCGGTTGGCAAAGTAATACAGTGCTGTGGGATCTGGCTGTTCCTTCTCTTGCACCACAAGCTGGATTCCCTCTTCTTACCTGCCTCTCCCTCAGGGCTTGCTCCCTCTATTCCCTGTGATGGGGTGTTGAGATATCCTGCAATGACGCAGCATGGTGAGATAATCTTTCCTCCCTCCTCACCCCCCAGCTTCTTGTTTGTATTCTTAGATAATTTTATCTTCTCGCCTACAGCTTTAAATTTGCTTTTAGGGTAGTAACTTTCTGAAGATGCAGCCCTAAAATTTTGGTTTTTTTCTTAATCTTGACAAACAATCACTTTATAATCTCTCTGCTAGAATCATAACATTAACTTTTGCTTCAAGCATTGAATGTGGACCAAACATTGCCCAGCCAGTGGTGAAGCTGCAGAGGGAGTGGTTCAATGAGCTCCCCAGGGGGAGTCCATCACGTTCATTTTGCAGCAGTTTGACCATAATAGGGCTGCGGTGCCCACAGTCAGGTATGTATTCCTGCGGAATGAGGAGTTAATTGTACCTGGATCCAGCAGCACACCACGAGCCCATTTATACAGTGCAGAACAATTAGTGTCATGGCTGGGAGCTCAGCCTGTGTTATGTATGGGACAGCATCTAAGGATTTGTGTGTGCCATCCACAACAGCACTCAGTACAAGCCCCATTAGCCTTCAGCATCCCGCAGATCCAAAGAGAAAACAAGTTCCATGTTCCCTAGCAGAGCAGAGGAGGTGGAAGACCACAGGTAACACTGGCCTAAAGGCTTTCTAATGGTTTGCATTACACCCACTGACACAGCTATTACTTAATGAGCCAGATCTCGAGTTTTGGACAGAGGCTGGAAGGACCTGTTTCCTGAGGTCGTGGTTGGAAATGTTACTAAATACTCTGATTACATGTGGTTGTAATGTCCCTTGGTAGATGGTGGAGGCTAGGAGAAAGTCAAGTTTTTTCCTGTGCTGTGAGCAGGTTGAAAAATCATCATGTTATTCTGTAGCCTTAAAAATTCCCCTTAGCAGCAGCTCTGAAACTTCTTTTAGGAGCTATTTCTAAAACAAGTGTGTAGGGCAGTGAGCTCCAGGTGCCTTATTCTCAGTTTCAAGTAGGATGAATTTTGGACTTGGGGCAGGAGAATCAGGCATGAAGAAATGAATTTGTACTTGATTCTCAATTAAACTTTAATTCCATAAAGGTGCAATTAAAGACACACCCTGATACTGTGCAAGATCTCACTGCCCCCCAGTGAGCGTGCACATGAAGGCATTTCAAAATGACATGGACCAAATTCTTCTAGTGTGAACCATGAGACACATTCTCAAACACAGTCATGACCAAATGGGTCTGAAACGAATGTTTTCCTAACAGTAAAAGCAGAAGAGGAGCTGGATGAAAGACTTGGAAGTTAAATCCTGGCAGCATGAAAATCAGAGGCAAAATTCCCAGTGAACTGGGGTCAGGGTTTCAGTCTAAAGCCAAGTAATCGAGATCTTGTACTTCTCAAAGTAAAAATGAGTCAGCTGGTCGTCGTTGGTATTCAAAGAGAAAATAGAAACCAGGTGAAATCATTTAAGATGACAGTGGCCAAATGGTGGTGAGTTTGCTCTGGAAGGAAAGAAATAAATCTGGAGGTGTTAGGTTTACGGAATCCCATTGCTTTCTAGATCAAATGCACTTGCTTTGCAGATGGGAGAATGGCTTTTTATTTTTTGGCTTTCTTTTTTTTCTAGCCACCAGGCTTCAAATTTAATCTAGAGTCTTTTCTTTTCATGCACCACAGACATTAAGCAAGATTTGCCTCTGACCTGCCCCGGCAGTCCTGCAGCTTCTGAGGGCACCTCCAGTGGGATTTGTGGTGGTTGTTGCTTCACCTGCGCAGAGATGGCTGAATTTGGCAATTTGATTGATGAGGCTCAGAAGGAACATAACCCACTACTCCCCTGGCTGTACTGGGCAATAAATAAGAGGAATAAATCCATATTGTTTTGTTTTGAAGTTAGTGAGGAGAGAGGCTGGGCAGATCTGCTGAGTAGATTGGTGTCGGTTTTAACAGGAGCCTTCAGGACCCAGTCAAGGTTGGAAGTCGGGGAATTACTTCTCAGCACCCTCCCTTGGGCAGTTTTACAGAGCTAATCTAAAAATTTGTAGAACTTCCTTGATTTCTGGGTTGTGAGCCTGTGATCGTCTTGGGACAAGCTTTAAAAAGTATTTTGAAATATTTTTTACAAACAAGTAACTCTTAGGGATTTTGTCTTGGGAAAATCTCTGTGTGCCGCTCATGTTGTGATGCCAGGATTAGGATCCTAACAGTATGCAAAATTTCCTCTGATTCTTTGCAAATAGAGATAAATTTAATTCACAGGTCCTGGTGTTGTTCCAAAAGAATTCCAAAGAATTATTGTAAGAAATGAGCTTTCAAGAGAGAACAACTGAGCAGGTTTGGTGTTTTCTTGTGTCAGACATACCTGCAACATGTTAGAAAGGCATCCTCATCCTTTGCTCTGAAGGAAGGCCATGCCTACAGAGGTTGAAATTGGAAAGAAGAGAATTGAATGGTACCATGCAGGTTCTGGCTTCTTACAGCAAAATTTCAGGTATATTTGAAGTGGGACTTAAGTATGGGATAGAGTAGGTTGAGCACAGGGATGTGTCTTCTAAACTTTTCCACTCTTATCTATCTGTCCATGCTAGAGTTGTATTCAGTGTTCAACATTGGTTTTGCTTGAAAATTTTCCCCAAACTACCATGAAGATTCCTCATATCTCACTCAAGAGCCTTTAGTGGATTCCCCCTACAGTCTCAGTGCTAAGGAGTCCATGAGGAATTCCCACTTCCAGCAATGGAGGTTTGATTTCTTTTTGTCTCAGGTAAATTCACGCAGAGGTTGGATGGGCAGGCCAGGAGGAAACAATGAAACATCTCCAAAGTCTTCTGGTAGTTTGAACAAAAACCCCAGCCTTTGTAGGACTGTCATTGCTCTTGAATTTCTAACTAAAATCAAGATTGTAATCGTTCTCTCCAAGTAGGCCTGGCTACAGCCTTTATTGCTGATGCAGGGGATGCAGCCCACCTAGCTGCAGAGAGGATACCTCCAGGGGCTGGTGTCTTCCAGATCTTTAAAAATTTTGATTTTCCTGGGTGAGTTGACTGACAGGCAGGGGTGCATGCTCTGCTGCAACTTGCAACAGTGTGAACTCCAGGATTTGCTCTGACTTTACAAGACCATTCAAGCCTTCATCTGAAATGAGGTGTTTTGCTTAGAGGGAGAAGAATAAGTACCTTGGATGAGGCTTTTTAAGTCATTTAGAGCCCAGCTAGACCAGGGGTTGTGTAGCCATGTTTGCACATTTCACCACTTTCGAGCTGCTGACAAATCCAGCCATGCATGACCCTGGATACCTGTGTCTCTTCCAGCCATAGGCAGCAAATATCTGTGACATAGGTTTATCCTCCACTCATGTAGGGGATGAAGCCATGGGGTCAGCTGTCCTCTTTCCACTACATGGCGGGTTGGTTCCATGCAAGGCTGGGCAAGGATTTGTCTTACCCTTCTGTGCAGGGAAGCTGTATCTGGGATGTGCAAGGTTTTACAGACACTGCTTTTCCCTTTTCTAGTTGCTCCATACAGAAACATGCACTAGCAGTAATACTGGATACACATCCATGTTCTGATTGTGCTGTGTATAGCTTTGTTGGAAGGCTGAATGACAGAGAGATTCTTGTTGCATTGTGTTGCTGGTGGTCTCCTGAATGCTTGAGATTTATAAATCAGGCAATTGTTTGATTCTGACACAGGGAAATGTTTTGGTAAAGGCAGAAGGCTTGAGACTAGTTGAAAATGTCTGGGACTCCCATTGTGTGCAGAATCTAATGTGTGCAGAGGAAATCTGCAGCATTCCTACAGCAAACCACAACAAGAAGCTCCATACAGCCCCAATCAGTCACAATTCTCATATAAATTATAATGGCCTAAATGTTATTTAAATGATAAACAGCTTGTGCATTCCAAACATTGCTGCGATTCCAGAAGGTGGCTGCGTAATACCAGCTGAATGAAATATTGCACATTGCAGGCGAAGGATGAGGATCTATTTGTGTGTGCATCCCGATTTGTCACTTCTAGCATATTCTTTGGCTATGAACCTTGGACTCCCAATGCACTGTGTGTATCTTGGAGCCCAGGGCTCCATCCATTATCCAGCAGCGAGTTGTCTGAACACTGGGCATACCAACATGCCAGGAAGCTGAAGACACAACCACAGAGGCAGCAGAAGCATCCATTGATTCTGGGCTGTCACCACGGCTTATTAGTGTGTGGGGTTTTGCCTGGACCCTGCTCAGCAGCTGATGGAATAACCAGTCCTTCAATCACAGCTTCCTACAGAGATGGACAGGTCAGGCTTGCTTAAAACAAGTGTGGCTTGTGGAAGAATGTCAGGTCTGGGGAAGACAATCATTTGCCCAGCAGAGAGGTCATGCAGCAGACCAGGGCTTTCACTAAGGGTCATCTTTTGCTAGCTGATTCTTCAATGTCCTGGCATAACAGACTGGAGGCATTTGCTGGTTTTTGATGTCCCTGCTTGAAGGAGAAGCAGCCCAGAAGCCCTTCTGCACTGCGTGGCAACAGCTCACTGAAACTTGCGGGGTTTCTGTTTGCTCAGGAGAGATTTTGGGTAGGGAGGGCCCCAGCCATGGCCCCACCAGGGAGATGATCCACAGGTGCGTCCTCTGGCTGAGCTGAAATCATCCTACACGAGGTGCCACTCAGTGTGAGCAGGCACAGGAGGCTCCTGCCCCAGTGAGGTCCTGCTGGAGCCCAGGAGACTGGGTGGGTACAAAGAACTGAGTTTTTCTTCCTATTTGGTCATGTTATTCTTGGTGTAACTCTCCTGAATTCAGGCCACAGGATTTTTCCAAAACTCTTTTACAATTGACACAGTCTCTGCCTCATCTGCATGTTTTGTTGTCAAATTCCAGTATTCAGAAATGTTCTTTTTTATTTTAATTTTTCCAGAATATTAGAGAGAAGAAACTGCCCTGTGGTTAAACAAGGGAACCGGCATCCAAAGGATGATTGAATCTGACTCCAGCCTCTTCCACAGACTTCCTCTGTTTTCAGGGAAGTCATTAAAACCCCTCTGTCTGAGAGTCCCATCTGCAAGACAAGGAGGATTTAATACTTTTCCCTCATCTGAGTCTCAACCTCTTTTTGTGCTTACAGGGCACCAAACGGGGCCTCAGTATTAGTTGGAGCTTTGGGGGTTTACCATTAAAAAGTTAATAATAACCAGCCATATTTCATAGAATCATAGAATGCTTTGGGTTGGAAGGGACCTTTCAGATAAAATGTGATTTGCAGTTTAATATGCTAAGTAACAAAGGCTTTACCAAGAGAATGAACAATAGCTTTTTCCATTTCACAAAATAATTTGCCAGGCATAATAAGTGCACCAGCATTTTTATAAAAACGAATTATAAATAATTGCTTTTTGCAATTTAATACACACATAGAAAAAGCCAAAAAAATACAGCAGCCACCAGGAATCTGATTTCATTGTCGATTTGGACTGTCTCTGCAGTTTTTATGAAAATCCCTGAAGACTGTGCTATTTTGTAAACTAAACATGGCTGCTTTTTTTTTTTTTTTGCTGGCCATGTGGAGTCTTTTTCCATTCATTAGTGGGCTGCTTTTTTCAAGGACACAATTAGACAAAGGAATAAATCAGTCAACAAACTTGGGATACAATTTTGGCAATACCGGGCCATCTATGCTCTTATTTGCTTAACTGTATAAATCTTTCACCAGAATACAAATGAGGCCTGTTCCCTTAGTCTTGGGGTTGGGGAAAGGGAGGGATCAGGCCAGATCCTGCAGATTTGATGGCTCCCACCAACCGTGGCTGGTGTTGAGCAGTTTCCCTCATTACAGCCATTCAGCATTCCCACTATTGAGGAATCGCTTCGAGATAATTCTTCCATTTCCTTTCTCATATTACAGAGTTTAAGAAACATCCCCAGGACAATGGCTCCCTGAGGACTCTGTCTCCATGAAGGGTTGTTATGTCCCTCCTTGTCTGAATGTCTGCCTGCCTCAGTTTTTGGTTGGTGGCCTGTCCATGCTCTTCCAAAGAGAGGAAGGGTTATCTCTGCTGCTACTTGGGCAGGGAGATGAGGTGTGTTCATAACAATTCATCTCTCACCTCATGTCCCTCCTGGCATCCCCAGTACACAGCACACAGAAGTGCTGTTTCTCTTTGCAAGGAGAAATGAATGTTTTGCTGGCAGCAAGAGGCAGTGATTCCCTCCGTGGCATTCCCAGCCAGATGTCATGCTTGCCATGGCTATGGATACATACCCACAAGGGCAAGGATTTGTGACTGATCTGCATTGGAGCAGGATTTGCTTTATCCTCATGATTTTTTTTGTATCTGAAGAGACCAACCAGTTCAAATTCATAGAGGATTGAGGCCCAAGAGATGCCCTTCATTGCTGGGCAATACATTTGCATTTTCATCCCTCTTCAAGGCTGTTTTGAGGCTGTAAAGCTTGTTTTGACCCTCTGCAGACTCCCACCCAGGGTACCTCGTGTTCCTCCAGATCATATCAAGCTTCCTCTGTGAAAAAATACAAGGTCAGAGAAGGATTTGAGATTTATTTCCCCCCGGTTTATAATTTTCCAACCAACATTTTCAACTTCTGGTATTGATGTGGGTGGATTTCCCTTCCGCATGCATGTGCTAGCCTTGCTTCCCATTCCAGTAATTAAAACAAAATTTTCGGCCCAAGTAACATAATCAGTGAGCCTTTCTGATTTTTTAAAAGATGTTCTCAGGTTTCCTACTCTATTTTTTTTCAGAGACCACCAGATAAATAGGCCTCAGGAAAGATATACCAGGAAAGGCAATTATAAATACTCCAAAATTGCTGAGAATAAGTGTCAAGGCTTAATGCATAGCTAATGGACTAATCTGCAATTTTACCACAAGATATTTATCTCCTTGCTCGTTTTCATGGTAGTCTCCCTGAAATATATGTCTATTCAAAGTTTATTTATCCTGCCCAAGAAAATTCATTTCCTCTTCATAACCCGTTCCTCCTCAGTTTTAAAATTAATTTTGTTTTTCAAAGATGGCCTGTCAGGGACCGAGTGCTACCCGTGGTGTAGTCTGTAATTGAGCCAGAAGGAGCCTTTAGATAAAAGTGCAGTGCCAGCTTATGCCATCTGTCATTAGTGGTGCATTATCACTACAGGTATAAATGAGCTGGCCCCGAGCTGCATGGCTGCAAATGTGATGTTCAGCAGAGCATAGCTGGGAACAGGGTTAATCTCTATCATACTTAGGCTCCTGCAGACATTTTCAGTCAGACTTCTCACTCAGGGGAGGAGGAGAATCTGCCTTGTGTCAATCACAGTGGCTGTATTTCCATCAGTGCTCCTGCTGCCACATTCAGCCCTTAGACTGATTGATTCATGGGGCAAGATTCTAAAAATCAGGTGCTGAAAGTCAGGGAAGTCCAAGTTCCTGCGCAGAAGACCTTGCAAGAGGACACTGAGATGGTTTGAGGCTGCCAGCATCTTGGCCAGGTTTGGAGAATGCAGCTCATCCCTGCATCCTTGGGGCCAGGGCAGCATGGACATGACCTGGCTCATGGCTTGCAAAGATGGCTTAAAACTGCCACCCTTTTGCCTTTGTCCTGGGTGGGTTAAAATGCTGGCATGGGGAGAGAAATGATCCTGCCCAAGGAGACTACTGCTAGCAGAGGATCACCAGGTTGGGCCCAGGGCACTTTCTTACTTGCAGCCTGCTCTGGGATGCTAAGGAGCAGGCTTGGGTGCTGAGCCATCCAGGGGTGTACAGGAACTGATGATCAGAGCTTATTCTCCATGGACACCTCCACACCAGGCACCAAGTTGAGCTTCCTGCTTGTTAGAACAGTGCCTTTTGCCCCAGAGGCTGGAAATGAAAGTCTGTGGTTTTTTTCTCTGCTTCCCTTGTCAATGCCAGTAAAAAGAAGCCAAATCCGAGGGAGAGCATGTGGCTGGCTAGCTGTCTGCACTGCATGCCCTGGCAGGACGAGGGTCCTTTCTGGTGGAGAATGGCTGCATCTGCAAGTCATTGCTTCCCTGGTCGCCTTGCTGGGATCTGTTTTCAGTTGCTGCTGAGACAAACTCACCAAAAGTCAAAATAGTGACAGTCTTCAAGTCCAAGGCAGCAAGGTTTCCTGTAAGCACTGTTTCACATTGCATTTGCATGAGTCGCTTTTTTTGGTTGTCTCGAAAGCTCCATAAACAGAGTTCTGTCATTAATTTTACTCTTCTATTCAATGGTAATTTGTACACTGTGCCTATCCAGCACAAACCAGGGAGTGATGATATTGGTACTGTGCTGAAGGACATTCAAAGTGCAGGCAAAGCCATTGTTTTGCTCTGAGATGAACCAAATGTTGAGCACTGATCCTTTGCTAAGTTGGGATACATGCTGGGTACTCTTCCTATTTCAGTAACAAATACAGATTCTGGCGTCTTGTGGGTTGGATTTGTTTTGAGTGCTGGTAGTGCTGTAGGAAAGTCATTTTTAAAGGTGCTTTTTCCACTCATGCTCTGAGTTTGTGAAAGCTTGTTTCTGTGCAATCTCCCGTGATATGGTACCCAACCCTGGTGAGAGATTTAACCTTTGGACTTCTCCCTCCTTTGCCAGGAGGTAGAGCCTGGCAGCCTTCAGCAAATCCCAGGGCTCAGTGGTGATATGTTGAGCAAAAAGGTGTGCCCAGAGATCTTAGAGTCCACTCTCCCTAGGTTTGGTTGGAATCCTAGAGCTCTGACAACCACTCCAGACCCAAGCCAGCAGACATCTGTGTGTGTCTCTGTGTTGATGTGTCTGTGTCAGCCTTCATGGCGAGCCAAGCCTCTGTTTCTGAGCAGAGGGGTTACTAAATTAGGGGGACTGGATGATATGGTCAAGATGCAGCACAAGAAATTCAGACTGGGCAGTAGGAAAAACTTCTTTCCCAGATACTTAGAGAAGGGGCAAATCTCTTTTCTTTGAGATTTTAAAAGCTTGCCTAGGAAAAGCCACAGTTGAACTGATGTGTTCAAGCAGCAGGGTGGATGAGATCTCCAGTTCCCTTCCTTCCAAAAGTCCTATAATTCTACAAAGTCAGAGCATTGGAATCTCTGCCTTCTTTTTCTCTTCAAAATAAAGATAATCCTCAACCAGACTTCCAGGCTTCAACGAGTAAGAAAACAAACAAATAAACCCCCAAGCAAACAAGCAAGCAGACAAACAAATAAAACCCTAAGTAAACAAGCAAGCAAATAACAAAACTCCCGAAGGCCAAATGAATCTTATTTATTTCATTCCCCAGTTGGCAGTCAGCCTCATGATTTGTGTGGATTTAATACTTTTTTTTTTTTAATGTTTTTGACCTTGGCTGGTAATCTGTAGTCTGAGTGGAGTCACATGTGAACATCTGCTAGCTCAGAATTATTGTAAATTTGCAGCACCTGATAAAGGAGGGAAAATGGCTCAGGTAAAGGTGTTGATGAGAGGAGCTCTAACTGCACGCAAGACCTATGTTTGTTCCAGGATCTGTATAAAGCTACTGGACTTGGAAATATCTGTTCTCCTGTAAGCTTCACTTGCGACCTCCAAAAGTAAAAGCAAAGTGCCTTTCATGAAGAATTAAAACAGTCATCTCACCTGAGCCACCAGGGCAATAAAAGTGAAGGAAGTGAAACAGTTAAAAGAGTTGAAGAGCTTATCACGTGTTCTTGTTTGGGGTAGTGTTCACTTTCACTTCCCTGGGACACTCCAGCTGATCTTTGTTGTGATGGCACTTGGGGCAGTGAGCCCACCTGGGACAAGGCTGAAGAACCAGATCAGTGGCTTAATGCATGGTTACTTTTGATCCTGGCCAGCAAGTAAGCAAAGGGAAGAGGGGAAAAAAGACAGAAGGATTGAATCCGTGGCATGCTGGCTCAGCACCTTTCACACCGTAAGCTTTGAACTGTGCACACAACTTCTGCGCCTTATCTACGCTTCACATTCGCAGCTAGGAAGTGCCTTCGTGTCATTTTCCAGCCCGTCCTGCACAAGTCATTCTGTGAGCACCATGAATGCAAAAACCAGCTCTGAAGGTGAGGAAGGAGCCTCAGGAATGAGGAATGAGACCCTGGGGGAGAGTGGCCGCTTGGGAGAGGCCAAGAGGGGACAAGTGATCCGTGTTGCCTACGTGATTGCAGCCCTAGACCTGACCTTTCTCTTCATGCAGATGGGAGTCATACCTGTGAGTATGCGTTCTCTTGCTTCACAGCACATTTCCTTCAGTGCCGGGCTCTGTAGTTTTCCAGGAAAGTCAGAAAATAGCTTCTAGCAGGAAAGATGAGAGCTGTTCTTGAAACTGAAAGGAATACTTGGTATTCTTACCAAGCAGGCAGGCTGTGTCTCTGTCCAGGGTATACCCAGGCCATAAAAGCTGCTTTATTACGTATACATTACATCTAGAGCCCTTTCCTGGCCTGAGGGCTCTGGGTGAAGCTGATGTAATTTGTGTTTTCTTGCTTGGAGTGTGAGAGTGACCCAACCAGCAGCTATCAGGAAGCAGGAGTTTCAGATCAAAGGTGGGTTTTTCTGAGTCTATAATTAACCAGCTCAGTGGGATTCATTGCTTCTCACTTACTGGACTCTTCTGCCTGATTTTATAGAATCAGTGAGGACTTTTGGTTGGAAAAGACCCGTAAGATCATTGAGTCCGATCAGAAACCTAACACTACCAAGTCCACCACCAAACCATGTCCCTGAGTGCCACATCTACACATTTTATGATACCTCCAGCGATGGTGATTCCACCACTTCCCTGGGCACTCTGGTCCAGTGTTTGACAGTCCCCTCAGTGCAGAAACATTTCGCAATATCCACTCTAAACCATCCATGGCACAACGTGAGGTCATTTCCTCTTGTCCTATTGCTAGTTACTTGTGAGAAGAGACTGACCCCACCTGGCCACAAATCCTTTTCAGGTAGTTGTAGAGAGATAAGGTCTCCCTGCTCCTCCAGGCTAAATAAAAACATGACACAACAAAAACATGAATCAGAAATAGCTGTCCCTTGAATATACAGTATTTAGATTAAAAACTTCCAAGTACTGTGGCTCTTTAAGGTGTGCATCTGTGGTTTTTTGCAAGCTCAGGCTGTGGGTGTACCATCCAGTAAAGGCGATATTTGCTCATCTTGTATTGATTCTGGCTTGCTTGATTAAACAACAGCTCCAAGACTTTTCCATAGTCATCTCCCAGAGGATGCTTGGGCTGCTTCAGGTGCAGGGTCTGGAGGCAGGAAGGCACTTAAAACTTCCCTCATCCCCCTTAGCAGTTGCTGAATATGTTCAGCTGTGTTGAACTGCAAAGGTAAATGGTGATACAGACTTGTCACCTGGTGCAAAATTGATGGTTTTGATCTCATCCCCCTGTCCTTCAGGGTGTGGGACAGAGATATTTGATGCTTATTAAGCAACCGATGTCTGGCCCAAAGAGGATTTCCTCTATAGGGGAAGGGAAGTGGAGGAAGTTGTTGTTTGGAGGTGTGATCTTCTCCATACACACATTAAGAAGTTTATTCATAAATATAGCATGCTTCTTTTCCATTTATCTCTTGGTTTGGTTTTTTTTTTTTCTTTTTTAGTATTTGGCAAAGAGCCTAGGTTTGGATTCAGTGGGTTTTGGCTATCTCCAGACAATCTTTGGTGTCCTCCAGCTCGTGGGAGGTTACATTTTTGGAAGGTAAGTGAGAATCATTCTCATGACCCTTTACATGGCTGAAAAAGGCCAGGCATTTTTACACTTTCATAAAAATAATTTAGTTCTGGGTTGTGGTCCTGTTGAAATGTTTGAGGATTTCATAATGAGCAAGGGAAAAATAAATACTATTATTAGAAATACTGCAGCATAGAAGCAGCCTTTATATTAACTTAGCTACATTTTAATGACACACATTTAAGTGTAACAATATCCTGGAAATGGGCTTAAATCACCAGAGTCCTCAGAGCCCAGGTCCTAACAGCTTAATCCTGCAAATATTTTACAGCCATTTGTAACGTTAGAAATGTCTAGTGACTGGGAAACCAAAAACAAGGAGGGTATTTATTGATGTTAAGTAGAGCTGTCAATGAAAATAATTGAAGGTTGTGTCATTTCTTCAGCTGAATCTGCATCTGTGTTGAATACAAATTTATACTTGCATGGACCTTTAAGAACTTCTAAGAATCTTTTAAGAATATCTATAAAGTCAGCTATCAAAATAAGAAAAGAGTGGAAAAGACTCGGGTTTTCTGCCTCTTTACCCCATGGAACAGACTTTCCTGTTCCTAATGAAATGTAAATAGCCCTAAAAAATTTGAGTGGTGGGAGAACACATCCCCAAAGACAGGAAAAATAAAACCCTGAAAAAGGTGTGTAATTCAGTGACAGAAAGCTAAAATGAGACTGAGCAAATCTAACTTCTCTTCTTGATCTTGCTACTGATCAACAAATGAATAAATGGATAGGGAGCTGGTGTGTGCTTCAGTTTTCCTGCATGGAATTTACTTTTCCGGCTGATGTAGATTGGGAACTCCACAGGATCCTCTGGTACATGGGGTGATGCACTTTGAGCATCTGAACTCAGCCCTTGAACAAATTAAAAAAAAAAATAACAGCAACATTTAATTCTGCAGTACTGCTTGGAAGAAAATGTGTTCCTAAAAATGGAGATGGTGCAAAGGGCCCACGTTTAATGCTTTTCCTATTAATACACAAACCTAGAGCAGTATTTCTGTCCTGGATCTGGTGCCACCTGAAATCTGGTTCTCCTCCATGCACGTCATTCACTAATATCCAGAATCACTGCTGAAGGGAAGGGAAAAGACAAACCAGAGTCTGCCTGGGACTGAAGGTGTCTATTGCCAGATTGCAGCCAAAATTTGCAGTGCAGGTTTGAGATAAAAACGATTTTTCCACACGCGAGACTGCTTTGATGTCAGTGTAAGGGTAGATTAAATAGGAAATAGGAAGAAAGGGGAATAAGAGAGAATGTGTAGCGTAGCTCAGTCATTCGTGTTCTTGCTTTTGGAGCTTGATGCTCCTAAACAGACGTGAGAAGATAAAGCACTGTCTTTACTTAAGTAACCATACAAAAGAATCCCCACACCAACAATGTAATGATTTGTGGTCTTTAGGTTACAAACAGCAAACGTAAACTTCCCTGGCCTACATGTAAACAGCAAAGTTTTGACCTGTACCTCTCCCTCAACATAAAACCTTTTAATTACTTAAGCTTAGCTCTGTTTATAGAGCAACTATGGCATTTTTTAGGGGGTTGTTCCTCCCAGTGGAAGCACAATTGCTATGCAAGGTAATGTTCCTCTGCTAACTGTAATATGCGGCTTCAATAAAGTGAAGGAAGGAGGAATTGGAATGGGAAAATCTATCTAAGGCCTGTTTTATGGTCATCTTAGCCCCTGTTGCTCAGAACCCTTTCTGTGGCACTCTCAGACTTCGTCCAGTTTAAGCTTTTTAAGCATGTTGGAGCTGAATTACAGCAAAGAGTTGGAGCTGGGTCAAAACCTGATCCAGCTGGGTTTTTTGCTTGTTTGTGTTTTGGGGCTTGGGAGTGGTTGTGGTTGGTTGTTAGTGTGTTTAGTTGTGTTGGTTTTTTCCCCTTAAATAGAAGCAAAATTGATTTACTATTGTGACGTCTTTGGGGTTTTTTTAAACCTAAATAGAAAACTGACAACCTTGTGCCATTTCTCTACCAGGTTTGCAGATCAATTTGGTGCCCGAGCAGCCTTAATTCTCTCCTGTGCATCTGAAAGTGTCTTCTTCCTGCTTATGTCCCTCTCCACCAGCATCCCCCTCCTCTTCCTCTCCAGGCTGCCAGCAGTGTTCATGCATGGGATACCAGGTAAGGTCAGTCAGGGATGAGTAGCTTTCCAAATTGCTTTTACTGCCTGATTTTCCCCCCCTTCTTGCTTGTTTTAGTGGAAGTTAACAGTTCAACAGCACGAAGGAAGGCAGGAGGAACATGTAATGGTCGTCAGGGATGAAATGGTGGGAACATGAAGCAGCAGGTGTACTGGCTATGGAAAGCAGTGCTTAGTAGTTCAGAGTTCCAGGCCCATCTTCCTATATAATCTTGAGGAAATTGTTTGGCCTTGACCATGCAGACATGGGTAAAAGCCACTTGCTGACAGCAGTGTTATCCCAGATGCTCAGCTGCCTTCAGGAAAGCTTTTTTTACAGGAAAGCTTTTCCCTTTCTCTTGGTAAAATGAGCATACTGGTAAGAGGTAAACATGATTACAAAAATGCCTTCCATTACCCACCAAGCTGTTCTGTTTTGGCTTATGTTTCCTATGTTTTTCACATAAAAGACATAAACTTCAGCTTCTAGAAGTCCATGTAACTCACGCAAGAGGACTCAAGCTGATTATGCTTCTTTCCACTTGTGGTTTATTTGAGTGGTTTGAATGGTTCTGTTTCTCATGACTGATGGGCTGAACCAATTCCACTCAGTGATGTGCATGAGCATTTGCCCTGGGATTGAAAGGACCATTTTGTGGCAGGCACTCTTTTTGTGGCCTAAAGATCTGTATAGGATCATTTGGGTTGGAAAAGACCTTTAAGATCATCAAGCCCAAGAAAAATCTGGTCTCTGTAATTCTCCCCCACACCACTAACAGGTATTTCTTCAAGGGGGATTCTGTCTCCACATTAAATTGATGGAGTGTCCCAATGTGTTCCTTAGGTCAGTTTTTCGTGTTCTTGCTTGATGCTCCTAAACAGACATGAGAAGACAAAGCACTGTCCTGATCTCTGCTGATCAGGCTGTTGTGTTCAAAACTGATGGACTGTGGGGCCCCCAGAGGGGAGAGACAGTGCTTATTTAGAGGCTCTCTTCCATGCAGAGTATGAAAATTACGAGCTGGGGAAACTGCCTCTAACCAGAAACCAGCCCAGAAAAGTTTTAATTGGGAAAATAAAAACAAACCAAAAAACAAAAAAGCTCTTAATGGCTTAGCAATAAAACCATGGGAACTGCTGGAGCATCTGCTCAGACCCTGTGGCAAGCTTCTTTTAAGGGATATTTTTTCCCCCCTGCAGGTGCTCAGAAGGTTATTACAGATATGACTACTCCTTCTCAGCGTGCTGGTGCTTTGGGGAAGCTGGGCCTTTGCTTTGGAGTGGGCATCATTGCTGGCTCTGTCCTGGGAGGTGTTCTCTCCACCAAACTCGGGTGAGTGGCCCACTTGTTTGGTATTGATTTTGTTGAGGGAGCTGCTAAGGGATATTTTGCTGCCCTACAGCTTTTGATATCTTACTCCTGGTGGCAGTAGAGGACCACACCAGAACTCAGAATGTTGCTTTCCATCATGCTACAAATAATGCTCCCACTATTTTCAAGGAGATCTTGTTGAAAATCTCACCTTCTCCTACTTAAATATATTTTAAAACAAGCTGAATTGAGAAGTGGAGTCTGTCTTTCTCCTGATTGTCTTGTCTTTGGAGCTGAGTGTGCTGAAAAGCAGCACACAGGGCATAGCCTGCTTTTAAGAAATGATATTGTACAACTGAGAAATGGAAGCCAGGAGCACTGTGAAACTTGTGGAGAAAATGGAGTCCTTGGGGGATGCTCAATATAGGGCAAGACCTTGGGAAAGGGGAAGGCAAGCTTGGGACAGTGGGGGAAGAAAGTGAGGAGGTCTAGCCCTGTCACAGCAAGATGAAGCACACACCTGACAGTTCCATGTCTGCTTTCCACAGCCTGGCACATCATAGCAGGCTGCCACCTTCTCTTGTAATGTGCAATAGGAAAGAAATGCTCAGAAGGTATGGTGTGTCAGAGAATTTTGCAGGCAGTGAAGTGCATGTGGCTGTAATCTCTTTGGAGGATTCCCCAGCACTGTTTTGGTGGGGGGAAAAAGTCCCTTGTGAGCTTTCAAGCTTTTCTTTTGCTCTACTTCTTTTTACTATCGATACTTGCTTCTGCGGATTCAGGTTGAAATAACTCTACAGCATAGGATAGAGGGTAAAAATCCCTCTCATCCTTGTCGTAGTGCCATAAGCTCTGTGGACTGTGTATGGTGATACATCTCCTGGGTGTTTTGCACAGGGCGTGCTGGATTATGATGTGGGGTGTCATGTGTTGCTCTCTAAACCCTGTTGTGCATCCACGTGCATTCAGGTGCTGCAGTGATGCCATTTTGTGTGTGAAATCCTTTCATAGGTTAATGGAGGAGAACACTTTAACCTTGCAGCCTTAGGGAGCAGCCCTGAGACCTGCTGGCTGCTGTACCTTGGCAGTGTTGGCAAAGTGACACAAGGCTGGCCAAGAGGATTCATTTAGTAGTTATTACATGGTTATGTAAAATTAAAATTGGAGACATACATAATATTAACTGATGAGCACTTAAAAGTATTTATAGATGTTTCTGGCTGAGTGCAGAATTTAATAAGTATTATTTTTAGTCAAATACAGTGCTAGTATCCCTTTTTGTGTTAACTGAAAGTAATGGTTACCTCACTTCTCAGCTTTGGTTATATGCCCATATTTAAACATCAACACAGAAGCAGCACTGCTATCTAGCAAAAATTTATGGGGTTTCACTTTGAGTGTCTGCATCAGTCACAGGTTTATAGAAAACCAGCAGTGGGAGGGAATCTCCTGTTTCATTTAATTAGTCAGAGACATTGACTTGAAGGCAGCCTAGCTTTTGGGTGTTAGGGCTTGGTGCTGTCACACAACAGGAGGCTTCCAGACTCCCCGCTCACTCTGAAAGCTTCCGGACCTTAAACTTTGTGTCTGCAGCGTAACGCTGAGAAAAGTGAACCTTGCCCATAATCATGGGAGAGAGAGTAAGGTAGCTGCACGTGGAAAATGCCTTCGCTCTTGGCTTTCCCATCTTGGCAGGGGCTGTTTCCCTTGCATCCTGCGGAGGGCAGCTTCGGCTCGCTGATCCTGCCCGGCAGCCGAGCCGCAGTGGCTTTGGGGCTGCTCGTCAGTCCTATGGCAGGACTGGGGAAAGCAGCCTGTCTGCCGGCAGCATCTGTTTTTCTCCGGGAGGATCTGTGCATCCCCCTGGAAGGACGATAGGAATTTCTATTAGCAAGGGACGAGCTCTACCGTGCTGGCAGTGCCCTCCTGAGCACCCTGATGCACGGAGAGGGTTGATACGATTTGATAAACAGCAGCTTCAGGCTGAGAAAGCCGCTCTGGGTGTTCGGTAGCAACCTTTGCTGCAGCCGAACCGCACCGTGCTTAGCTCCTCTGCCAGATGTCAGTGCAAAGATCAGAGGAACAACCCACCGGGCTTCAGTGTTTTGGCTGGTATCGGTGGGGAGCAGGAATTCAGCTGACAAGAGCTCTGTGCCACGGAGCAGCCCCCGGAGCATCGCCGCCACCTCCGGCTGCGTCTGCGGCACCGACCCGGAGGGAAAGGAGTGGGTGTTGCATGATGGACACGCCCGAGGCTCCTCGGCCTTGGTGCTGTATCCCACAGCCTGGCTGCTAATCCTCCCTCCCTGTTTCCCACATTTGTACAGGAAGGCTCCAGCTGTACTTGGAGCTGCGTAATCACTTCCTTTTTTTTTTTTTTTTTTTTTTCCTCCAGAAGAATGACCCAATCACCTTCCATTGACAAGAAGCGTTTCTGCTGTGTCATGGAACAGCAAAGCTGGAGATTTCTGTCCACTCTGTGTTCTTTGCTTTCCCTCACCACAAAGCTGGCCAGCATTCCCAGTCTGTTGTTGACAGCATTATTCATATGTTAGTAGTGCTTTGTATACAAGAGAGGGAGTAGAAATCAGTCTCAGTCTCTCAGCTGATGTAATTTTGGTATTATTCTTCTGTACTGTATTTACCATTGATGTATTTGACCTAAAGAGCTGGTCTCTTATTGTTTTCATTGTTGGAATAATATTTGTCAACCCTTATTTATTAAGGGAGCCCTGAGGAAGTTGAATGGCTTGTTCTGATTTGCATAGGATTTTTTGGATGTTAGATCCTGACCTCTGCTGTTAAGCTGTAACCGCCGGCTCCAGCCCTTCCTCTTCTTCTCTCTAAAGTGCTACATTTTCCCCCCATGTTTTCCAAAACTTTGACGGTCAGGCAAATTTCACCACCTGAGGATGAGGTATAAGCCAATTTATTAATACAAGCAGTTGTAATCTTAACCTTTTGGAAAGTGTTTTCATGTTTGTATGCTTTTTTTTTTTTAGTTTGTGTTTTCTGGTAATTGATCGGTTGGGTCAGGATTGTGGATATAAAATACCGAGCTTGAAAATAACTGCTGTAGTTCAGCTGAGGTCCACACAGGTTCTTGGAGAGTGCAAACTCCCTAACAGTCCATCCACAAAAGGTGACTAAGGAAAGGAGTTCTGTTTGTACTCTGCAGAGGTTCTCCCTCCCCGTACACTCTCTGCAAAGCTGTTGTGGGGCCGCCTGCTGCAGGTGAGTGCACCCCTGGAGAGAGGTGATCTGGTATTTGCAGCAGACTTTTGTGGCAGCCCTGTGGGTGAAAGGTGAAAGATGGCAGCTGGATTAGTTTTCAAAAGTGGAAAGATGAGTCTAGGTAGCTAATAACAGAGATTTAATCCTTTTTTCTGGGACTATGATTAATTGCATTTGGCTGCTTTTTTCTTTCCTTCTAACAAGGCTGTAGAGAATCTCTGCTGCATGATCCAAGAATTGTTTGCTTTCTATGGACACGGAGACGTTTCTTCATTTTAGTGACTCAGCTGTAGGCTTAAATCTCTTGGAGCAATTATTCTTTTGATGACAGCAGGCTTTGGGGATAGTTTGTTGGGGTTTTCTTTCCTGGCTGTGCTATGATCCTTCTTCCTCATGGGGAAAAGAAGGAGCTTGTTTGCCTGGAGTAGGGAATTGCTTTTTTTTTTTTTTTCAAAAACCCATTTGAACAATGTCCTCTGGCAGGGAATTTCTCATCGCTTCACGGCAGAGTGGAAAAACTGTGGGTGTTGAAAGGACTAAAGGTTGGGAGCTGGGAAGGCGGGTGGGAGCATGGCAAAGGGTGAGGGCTGTGCTCCATTTCGGGACAAAGCAGGGCATTCTGTTTCTGGAAGCTGCTCCTGCTCCCTTCCAGCAAAAACTGTGATATTTCTCTGCCTGGGATGATGCTGATCAGCCAAGCATCAAGGACTGGTGACGCTTGTACAGGCATTGCTTTGTCCTTTGTATCGAGGCACTTGGGAGAAAGGGAGGTGGAGTCTGCTTGCCAGCAAGCAAGTCATCCGTGATCTGCAACGTGGTCTGTCACTGCTGGTTGAGCTCCGTGGTGCCCTGGGAGAATTGGGGACAGAAGAGCAAATGGGCTGTTTGTCAAGGAGCTGATGGTTTGGGGAAGGTACAGAAGGCCTCAGTCGTGGCCTTCTCTGAAAAAATAAAAGAGGATCTAAAGGTTTTTTCTTATCGTTTACTCTGCATGGCAGCTATCTTAATTTGGAAGTTATGGCCCCAAAGTTTATCTGTAAAGTCTGTGATAGAGGATCATGCATATTATCCCTCAACAACTTGTTGGTTCAGAAGTCAGGTCTGGGGCACTTCTGTCCTCTGTTCCCAGCACCAGAGTTTTCTAGTTCTGATGACTTGTTTAACCTATTCTTGAACCTGAGAAATGCCTCAGTGCACTTTGGGTGGAGTTCACCTAATCTTAGATATCTACAGTGGAGACAACTACACCTAAATTTGCTGTTCAGGCTCTGTGGTTGACAGAGAGGCACAGGTGCTCCGGCAGCATCCTTTACCTCCTCATGAAGCAGTCCTGAAGTGGCTCAGGGAGCAGTCTGCTTCCTAAGCTTTTTCTTGCTTGCCACCGAAGTCCCAGAACACATTTCTGGCCATCAGCACACTGTACCTGTGGTCAGGGTCCTGGAGTTTGCTGGATTGTGAACTTACACACAATCTGCCTGAGTATTCTGTCTGTGCTGCATTCATGCAACAGATAGGTCTGCATTAAGCTCTTTCCCAGCTCTTCCTTCCTGCAAACCTCTGACTCCTGCATCTAGGCCACCAGTTTTTAGGTTTGGGTCCCCTGGGTTTCTGCTATGTACCCACTTGAAGATGACACTGACACTGCAAAGGTGCCCTTGTTCCCCCTTAGCTCATCTTCAGCAAACCTGGCTCTTCTGTGCTCTCCCTACACCCCCTGGTCTGAACTCCGGTGGAGGGAGGTGTGATGATGGGGCCAAGAGCTCCTCCTTGGTCCTTCACCCGTAGGTGGGGCCCTTTCCCAAGGGAGGAAGAGTGGGGTTTAGGTCAGGAGCCAGCAGCTGGTGGGAGGGAGAGCCCGTGCCTTGTGGCTGCCCTCAGGAGTATGGCCGAGGACGGCTAGGCTTGGGCTGAGCTAATGGGGAGCCTGTTGGCAGCCCCTTCCTCAGCCTTATCAGGTGTGCTCTCCATTTTTCTTCAAAACTCTCATTCCCACTTATCCTTCTGCAGGGATTGTGGTGGGAGGGCTCAGAGTGTGACTGTGCCAGCTCACAGGGGATGGCCACCTGCCCCTTCTCCTCCAAGCACCCTCCTTTCTCCTGGCATCTCTACCTTTAGGGGTTAGCTGCTTCATTTTCCCAAAGTAACCATGGTGAAAAGGCATTTTAGAAAAAAAAAAAGTATCCAGAGCTTCCTCCTGTGACTGGCTTGTGCTGCTTACAGAGAGCTGAGGTTTGGGGGCTGTGGGGAATTGACTTGCACCAGAGCCATGGGAAGAGGGACTCCTGGCAGGATTTGCCTGGTGTCCCTCCGTGGGCTGACAGCAGTTACCCAAGCAAACAGGCAGATAGAAAATAAAAGGCGGAGGGGGAAGGATATCTCCAGGGGAGCTAAGGAAATTTCCCCGCTGCCTTTTCCAGCTTTCATCGTGCCTGTGCACTGGGGGAGGCTGCCCTGCCTCGCCACCCCATGCCTGGAGTCAGAAAGTGAGGGGGTGAGCGAAACCCTGGTTTGTGTGCGTGGTCGCCAGATCGCAATCAAAAGCGTGTGTGTTTGTGGCGTCAGCTCTGCTAAACAATTATGGATGTTTGAATGCTGCTCCCCTCTCCTGATGCTTTGAAAGCCCTGGGTTTCTGTGCAGCGCTGGCCCTGCCTGGTTTGTCCTTAGCTGTGTCCCTGCGAGGCTGTGCAGAGGTGGTGGCTGATTTTTCTTGTTAAACCTGGCTTAACAGCCCCAAGGAATGAGTAAAAAGTGGGGGCAAAAACCCACAAAGAAATGAAAAGCGGAATTTTATAAAAAGGCACAAGGTATTTTGGGTCTGGCCTTGCTAGCAGAGGTCGAGTTGGAGGGCTGGACATGACCTTCACAGCGCAGGTTGCACAATGAGGCAGTGTCTGCTCATGACTCACTAGAGCTTCATCTGCTCTTCCCACTCCTGGAATATCTCACGACTGGGCAGCAAATCCAGCAGTATCACTGGGGATCGAAATCCAGGAAAATACTGTTTTCTTTGTTAACAGAAAATAGAAAGCACAGAATAGCCTGTGGTTAGGTCCCTGAGTTGGGATTTGGGACTTGGCTCTGCTGTGATTTTCCTGTGATGCGAGTAAGTTCTCCCATCCCTCTGCACTGCTGTTCCTCATGCATAATACAGGGCAGTGAGATAGTGTTTCCTTCCCTCATCCAATGCATTTACAGTATTGCTATTTAGATTATGCAGCCTTTGGGATGCAGACTGTCTCTGTCACAAGGTATGCTCATGCAAATATCCACTACCTTGAGGGAATACATCCCGTTTTCCTGGATGTACTCTCTTTTTCATCCCTGGTGTCCTAGGCAGGCAGAGTCTTTGTAAGCCCAGTTACCATCCCATTTTGGGGGACTAATTTATCTTTTTTTCCCTTTTTTTTTCTTTCCTTTTTTTTTCCCTTAGTTGTTTGTAAAAAGCCAGTGATAGCTTTTTTTTTTTTGTCATGGGAGAGTCCCAGAGGCTGTGGGCTTAAGCGCAGGGCTGAGGCCAGCAAGACCTAGCAGAGGGACCTCCAGGGCAACCTGAGGTGGCCCTACTTTCCTCCCTTTGTGTTTGTGTTAAAGCAATGTTTGTACACATTCAGATGGGCAGCTCTCTCCTTTACTTCTCCTAATCCTTTTGATTCAAAGGGTCATGCTTATGTTTCATTCTGATCTGCTTCAGTGAACAAACCCAGCTTTGTGGCGAGGCTGGGGCAGGAAGGATGTGGTGCTTGTGTGGGAAGGATTATCAGACAAGGGAGGGAGGGAAGGTCAGGATGATCGGAAATGTGCGGATGTGGCATGTGAAGGGTGGACTGGAAGGAGTTGAGACTTCCTGGAGTTAGGGAGATGAAGAGTGAAGCTCTGCAGGAAACAGATGTAGTGATTTTAGATGTATTTTGTCACCTGGGGCAGTAAGATTAGGGCACCAAGGGGCTTGGTCTGCAAGGAAGGAATGTTTCCAAAAGAGACCTTCATTTGCCACAGGGGAAGAAGGGGACAGCACACCCACTGTTGCTGCTTTTCTGGTTTCCTCCTGCCTGAAATATGACTGCTGTAAAGGATGGGTGGAAAAGAAGACCTTTTGGAAGACTTGGGGCTTGGCTTTGAAGCCATTCCCAGTGCTTTTCTTGGCCATTGCTGCTGGATTGGTGGGACGAGCAGGAGGCTGCTGGGTGGCCGGAGAGACACAACACCCCATTGTCACGAGGTGCCAGTTCACTTGTGGGCCAGGGTGAAGGGCAGACTGCTTGAATGGGGTGTTGAGAATGAAATGAAACGGGTGTGACCTTCTCATGAACTACACCAGCTTCCGTGGCCCCACCCGGGTTTTTTGTTTCCTCACAGACTCCTTATGAAACCCTGCTCACAGCCACACCACCAGAGCCAAAGCTGTGTGCAGCATTAGGGCAGTGAATGTGGCCAGAGGGCAAAGGAGTTTCTGAATGGCCATCTCCAGGCTACCCTTGGCACTTGTTGGGGCTTGTCTCTTCCACCTGACAAACCACGGGATAGTGCAGCCAAGCGAGAAGGTATTTCCAGCACCGGAAACTTCTCGGTGCTCCTCAGAGTCCTCTCTGTCAGTGAGCAGCTGGAGTGTGTGGAGCCAGTGCACGGAGCTCTGCCTGGGGAGGGATGAAGAGATGACCAAGAGCTTATGGGTCAGGATTAAAGGGAGGACAGGACAAGGGAGGACATTATAGTCTGGGTCTGCCGTAGGCCATCCAACCAAGAAGACCAGGCAACTGACATCCTCTATTCAGATAGGAGTGGCCTCATGTTCACAAGCTCTGGTCCTGGAAGGGACAGCATAGCTGGGCAAAAGCCATGCAGGAGGAGAGAACTTCCTGCTCCAGGTAATACAGGAGCCAATGAGGAGAGGTGTTATGCTGGACCTTGTTCTCAGTGACAAGGAAAGGCTGGTGGGGAAGGTGAAGCTCAGGGACAGCCTTGGCTGCAGTGACCATGGAATGGTGGAGTTCGAGATCCTTAGTGCAGCAAGGAGGGTGCAGAGCAAGCTTCCTGCCCTGGACTTCAGGAGAAAAGACTTTGGCCACTTCAGGGATCTGCTTGGTAAAGTACCATGGGATAAAGCCCTGGAGGGAAGAGGGGTCCAAGAAAGCTGGTTGATATTTAAGGTTCACCCCCTCTAAGCTTAGGAGAGATGTATCCCAACAAAGCTGTCAGGCAAAAATGCATGGATGAACAAGCAGCTCCTGGAGAAACTCAAACAGAGGATGCCTGAGGGAAGCCTTCAGAAGGTGGAAGCAAGGACATGTAACCTGGGAGGAATACAGAAAGATCATCTAGGTAGCCAGGGATCAGGTTAGGAAAGCAAAAGCCCTGACAGAATTAAATCTGACCGATGACATCAAGGGCAACAAGAAAAGCTGCTTATAGACATGTGGTTGATAACAGGATGATTGTGGAAAATGTGGACCCTCTCCAGAAGGAAACAGGAGACCTGGTTACATGGGCTATGGAGAAGGCTGAGGTATCAATGATGTTTTTGCCTCGGTCTTCGCTGGCAAGTGCCCCAGCCACACTGCCTAAGTCAGTGCCAAGAAGGCAAAAGCAGGAACTGGGAGGATGAACCTTCTGCTCTAGAAGATGAAGCTCAACACGACCCAGCAATGAGCACTTGCAGCCCAAAAGGCCAACCGTGTCCTGGGCTGCATCAAGAGCAGCGTGGCCAGCAGGTTGAGGAAGGGGATTCTGCCCCTCTGCTTCACTCTCAAGAACACCTGGACTGCTGCATCCAGCTCTGGAGGCCCAAGCATAAGAAGGATGTTGACCTGTTGGAGGAATCCAGAGGAGGGCCACAGGGATGGTCAGAGGCCTGTAGCACCTCTCCTATGAAGGCAGCTGAGAGAGTTGGTGTTTTTCAGCCCAGAGAAGAGAGGACTCTGGAGAGACCTTAGAGCACCTTCCAGTACATAAAGGGGGTCTATAAGAAAGATGGAGGGGGACTTTTTACAAGGGCATGTAGTGACAGGACAAGAGGTAATGGCTTTAAACTCAAAGAGGGCAGGCTTAGATTAGGTATTAGAAATAAATTCTTTACTGGGAGAATGGTGAGACACTGGCACAGGTGTTGTGGGTGCCCCATCCCTGGAGGTGTTCAAGGCCAGGTTGGATGGAGCTCTGAGCAACCTGGTCTAGTAGGATGTGTCCTTGCCCATGGCAGGGGTTTGGAACTAGGTGATCTTTAAGGTCCCTTCCAGCCCAAGTCATTCTGCGATTCTCTCAAATGTTCTCTGTAGCACTCAGATTACCAGCTCCTGACTGCTTGGGCTGAGCCCTGTGCTGTGCCAAGCAGTGCAGGAAATTACCATAAGCACTGCTGGCAAGCAGAGATGCTGGTCCAAGAGGAGGGCAATGCTCATGGTGGGATCAGAGAGGCCAGATACCATGGTGAGAGTCCATCAGTGCACAGGGCTTAGCAGTGTGTGTTGAGCCAGCAGGGTGTCTGTGCCATAGCACATGCTGAAACACTCTCAGTTTGCCCAGTCAGCATTGTCAGGTGGCAGGACAAGGTCTTACAGGGTTGTATCCTACTTAGGGAATATGGAGCAGCAGATTTGGAAGAGTAGCATGGCTTGTTATTAAGTATTGCTTGGGAGATGGCTTGGATGGCCTGAGAGAGACAAAAGCCTTATATGTTCATTTAAATGATTTCCTTTGCTTTATCATCATGTAGAGGAGCTCAGCTCTGCTCTCTCTGCCCTCTTATGCAGAAGCAGTCACTAGCCTTTCCAGAAATGACTGTGATTTTCTTTGTCTCCCACTTGGGGATGTTTAATGCAGCAGATAGGAATTTAGCACTTTTGGAAGTCTGATCCATTCAAGGTAGTTCAGGATCTGAAAACTGTGAGAGTTTTTGAGAATCGGAGGTTTCCTTGTTTAGCTGCTATTGTAACAACTGTTGCTTTGATTTTAATTTATTTGTCTTTGAGGAGAGGGGATTGTATATCCAATCCATTGTGGTCTATATGCAGTATTAACTTTCTCAGTCTCACTAAATGTTCCTTTATTCCATTATATTCTCGGCTAAAACTTTTGGTCTAATTACTTCTTTACAAAACTTCACCGTGAATCCCTTTGAAATCTGCACCATTTTTATTTTTATGGGATTTGGTTCAATTCTCTTTTACCCCAGGGTATGTGATCTGAGACATATTGAAGTCATTGTAAGTGTTTCCTTTGAGTTTGGTTTTAAATCAAGCTCCGGGTAAAGAAATTTGTAGAGGAAGGAAGGAAAGCCCCAGAAGCCTAAAAGATTTCTGCAGGATATTTCTTTAAAAGACCCTGAATAATTAGAAATCCCCTTGGAAAAGCCATCTGGGGAGCATCTGAGCAATGCTTACAGGAGGCCAGAGTCTTAAATGCTGTTCTGAGACTTTAAAAAAAGGGGAGATGAAAGACAGTAATGGTTATTAAAGCTGAGGATGTTCATGCATCAGATGTTTAAACTTACTTTTTACAGAAGCTTGGAGAGGCTCTTTTCTGATATAAAGCTGTATAACAGATTCTGTATTGTGTGTGATGGGGTTTTTTTCCTTCCCCTTTCCAGCTGTCCAGACACAGTTGGATATGAGACAGATGATAGATCAATTCTTCTGGCTAATGTTTTCCAGTGCAGTCCTGGTGGTTTCCCAGTCTTTCACGAATTATTTTTCATGATGGAAAGAGGCCTTCTCCTGGATGGACCTATTGATTAGAAAAGAAATTTTTAAAGCGTTTGTTGAATGACTCCTTTTGGGTAACCAGAGGAGCCTGTGGTTGGTGACACCAGGCTCACACCTCGCACTACACCCACGTGTGTTCTCATTGCATGTGATTACATGGTCTGGGATGTGTAATTGCCTGATTGTAATCTGTACACCCTACCAAAAGTTGCATCATTTTGATTTTGCCTGGGTGCTGTGTGGCAAGCACTTTGCAGACAGAGTCTCGTGGCCCTTGAAGGATTATATAAATTTTTTTCTCTACTTTTGTGTAAAGTCAGATTAGTATTTTTTTTTAATTGTTTAATTTCTTGGAGGTGAAGGTTCAGCTGTGGCAGGGAAGAATTTGCAATAGCTACAGGAGTACATCCAAGGCGCAAAGCTTTTCTGAATAGCAGTGGGGCTGAATTGGTTCAAGGTTTTTCAAAACACGAACTCTTCCTTGAATATTGCAGCATGCAGTGTGAGCAAATCCCATCTGTTCTTCTCCAGCTATGCTGGTGAGAGGCTGGGTGCCCGCTGGGAAAGCAGTGCAGAGCCTTGTGCATTAGTCACTTACCTCAGCCTAACAGGATCCAAGGTCAGATGATGGAAAAATGAGTGACAAATGCCTACCAAGAATAATCCAGCTGGGAGATAAGGCCTCACCTCTCTGCAGGGGGATGTGCAGGGAGCTCAGTGGTGGCACCCAGAGAGGGGGAAAGCGCAGGAATGCAAATGGCACGCTGTGACAGGGCAGTGAAGCCAACTGATGGCACACTCAGGCTCTCTTTTACTGGGGACTGGGATCTATTTCTGGACTTTGGAAATGAGCCATCCAAAAGTAAATGTTTAGTCAGCCTTGCAAGCTGTCTGAAATGCGTGACGTGCCTGTGACAGGGTGATTTTATGGGGATCAGGCTGACCTTTATTTGTCAAATGTGATTCTGCTACAAAGAAAATCTACAGTCAATAGAGTTGATAAGGTGTGGGAGAAGTTTAGTTTTCTGTTCTTGAGAACTGAGCTGTGGGGGAAAAAAGGGAGTCTGCTTTTTCTGCAAGCACTCATAAAGGGCATGGGGGTGCGGGGTGGGGGGCGGGCTTTCCCTGATATGGAGGTTGTACCCTTCAAAACAAGCCCTAAATCTGGGGATTTGGCACAAAACTGGGGGTTGCTGCCAATATTTGTCTCACAGGCATGAGTGGAGCCACTTGGCTTTGAGCTAGGGCAGGCTTCTTGCTTTGACCAGGAGCTGTTGCCTGCGAGGGCAGGGAGAAGGGAGTGCAGTGACAAGCTGGGCTTGGGGACAGTGCTGAGGATGCCATGGCTGCTGAAGCAAATGGGGATGCCAGGGAACAACAGCCAGCTCCTGAGTGGAGCAGAGTGGGCCCACAACAGGGCACTGGGTGGTGTGGGGTGAGAGGAACAGAAGGCACCAGCAGCTGAGCACAATGACTGGGCCAAAACCAGGCTGAAAGTAGAAAGCCAGATCTCCAGCCTTTGGCTCTTGGAAACCTGTAGCTCAAACTGTGGGTTGGGTTTGGGGCTGGGTTTTACTTCTATTTGGGAGAGGAGAGAGTTACAAAATGTGGATCTGGGTTTAGGTTACTGTTCTGCTCCCCTGGGCTATTCCAGGTGTTCAAATATGAACTTTTGGCCCAGGCCCATCTCTAATTAGGCATATTCTTAAAAGTATTTTCCTTCCTTGGCTCCTGTGCTCTTGGCTTGTCTCCACTAGCCCTCTTTGCTGTGCTAGAGCACGGTTTGCTGGATATATTAATTGAACTGTTTACACACCTGGCTTCCTGCAAGAATAGACACCTAGCTCCTTCTTTTGAAAAGACAAGCCCAGAGGCTGTAAACAGGAATTGTGCTATGTCTGGAAAAGCTGAACTGCTGCTTATCTGCACTCCCCCGGGCTGTGGGAGCAGCAGCAGCAGCTGCAGACACGGGTCAGTTGAGCACGGAAACCAGCTTGTACACTCTTCCCACCAGTCCTGTCCTGCCGTCCAGCTCAGGTCCTCTAGCAGCTGAGGAGTCACCTTCTTTGCAGGGTTATTCCCTTTTATTGTGACTGTGACAGGAGAGGCCCCACCTGCCATTTGGGTCAGCTCAGAAGCATATTTTGTCTTGTGTGTGAAAGCTGGGGTGTCACCCTGCAATTATGTCCTGTGCAGGATGGTTGAGGGGACCCTTCCTCTCTTTTTATGGCTTTATCTTCCAAGGTTAGTTTCTGTTGAAGCGCCCCAAAATCGGTGGTGTGTTCATCACCCATTTTACTCTTCTAGTTATGGCCAAGGGACATTTTTCTTAAGCCATTGTGTGGCTCACAGAATGACTGTGGAAAACAAGGTTGTTGGTAAGGCTTGTGTGGTGCAGAGCAGATGGAATCGTCCCTTATGGTCTCTTTGGGTTTAAAAGGTAAAAGCACCAACATGCGCCATTGCACAATTTTGCTTTCAAAGTAAAAGAGGATCACCTTCAAATGCACTGATTTTTGTGGTCGTGGTCTCTGCCTCTGAATCCTGCTTTGCAGCTGCTGTTTTAATGGGTGACATTGAGTTTTACTTTGCTGCTTCATCTCTTTGCTGAATATGACTTGCACTTTACCTGGAAGGTACCAGCTCACCACTGTGTAGGGCCATGAGCTGGGAAGGTTGGTGTGCTCTGCTGCTGGTGTTGCACGGGCCATGGAGAGCAGTGCTGATGTGCTGGGCCTTGGAATCTTTAACTCTCTGCACTACTCGAGGTTTCCAAATCTGGTGAAGGCCTCTGGAGGAGTCCCCCCAAGGCAGGCCTTTGGGAAGGGGCATGCAGATCAACGGGCTGGGAATAAGGAACAGGATATCAGATACACCTTAGGGCAACATTTGATATCCAAATTCCAGTCCAGCTAGGAATGGAAAGTGCTGCTGTTCCCGAAGTGCTGGGCTGGACTGGTATTACTCTGACAACCTCCAAAGTGGACACAAAGTCATCCACTGGGGAATGCAAGAAGGCATGATAGTAACTTTTTGCTGCTTGTGCTGTGAGAGAACTCCAGCAACTCTGCCCAGGAGCAGCACAGCCCCTAATCACCCAGCAAGCAGTGACTTTGTCGTTGAACTTTATGTTGGCATTGATCCCTGCTTGGCTGCTGAGTGTTGGTTACATGCCACAAGTGCTACAAGCTGTAAGGGCTGGGAAATGTCAGCTCTGGAAAAGGGGCCTGAAAGGACCAAGGTGACAGGTACTTTTGTCCAGGCTTGCGTCAAAACCCCTCACAGAGGAAGAGAAGGCTTATGCTATCACCCTGCTTACCTTCCCTCCTGAGCAATCGGGCCCCTCTGCCAAAAACAGGAATCAGGGCTTTTGCTGGAACCCAGTGGCTACCTACAGCCAGCGTGGAGCGGCACAACTGCTCACGCTGCGCTCCGTGCTCCTGCTAATGGTATCAAATCAAGCAGGAAATTATTTTTGGAGCAGTGAAGCATGTTGAAACCCAGCAGAAGGCAGCTGTTTGCGTAACCGGAGTTGTGGGAGAGCTGCCTCCCTTGTTGCCAAGTGCTCGACTTCCTATACTGGTGAGAAACGGCTTCCCCGCTCCCGGCAGCATGAGCGAATCCCCTTAGGCTTGGGAGGCTGGGCTTGGTCCAGCATCCATCCTTCCTGTAGTGCCTGCTTCACCGCTCTGAAAGTCCCCAGACACTTTTTGAGGGGGGGTGTCTGAACTATCTGATTCTCAGCCCTCTGCTTAAAAACAAGTTACCTCCGAAACAAAGTGTTTTCTCCAGAATTTCAAATGCGTTTCGGTTATCTCTCAGCAGAGGTCCATATCTGGCAAACAGCCCATGCTGGAAGTGAAACAATAGCTCTGCTTCAGTCTGATCATCTGCACCATGTGTTTACACCCTGGCTGGGATTCCAGCACCAGTTTGGTGCCCTGGCGGTACGCACAGTGCTTGGGCTGCCTTTGCAAGGATGTGCCCTGGCACGCAGCTCCTCTGGCTGCACTTCAGCACCTCCTTTTCAGTGTAGCTCTTTCAGCAGCTCCCAAGTGTCTAACGGGGCTTGGGTTTTTAATTTTTTTTGTTTGGGGGGGGCGGGGTGGGCAGGGGCATGATCTTGTCATGCTGCTTCTTTTACACTCTCTAGCAATACCGTTTCCATCTTTTCTCTCTGCTCCATCACTGCAAGCCGGTGTCCAGTCACTGGCCTCGCCTCCACCTGTATGGTTGTTTCTCTTACCCAAACAGGTCTCTCACCCTGGGCTCTGCCTGCCTCATATGCCCTCATACCAGAGCAGAAATAAATCCCTTCAGTAGTCCAGTGAAATGCTGTGCCCCATAAAATGGCATTGTTAATGCGAGTTGTAGGATTGCGTTGGCCAGAAAGAATGAGATAAAGCCACGGCTGCAGAGATGGGGCTTAAATTCCTGCCCCCTAAATGCGATGCTACCGTACAGAAGGGAAGGACTAAGTCAGTGCAGAGAGGTTTCGAAAGCCACCATGTGGGTATAAAGCCTTTTTTGTTTGTGGAATTATTATGTCATCTCTCGGTCATGCAAATGTCGCCCCAGAAGAAAGACTTTTTCACATTGCTGCCCTGTTCTGGAGAAGTCCCTCCCTGATTATTCATGACCGCTGACTCCTTCAGCCATGTGCCCCTTTCCTAAGCACCGTAGGGTGGAAAGAAATTCCCTGACGCAGTGAAAGGCAGGAAAAAATCCAGTGTACCCGAAATGACTCAGTCTGAAATATTTATGGCTTTTCAATAGGGTAATTAAATTCTCATGCAGCCCAGTTATAGTCAGAAAAGGTGTCTGTCCTGTGTGTGAGGTTGAAGCTTGTAACAGTAACACGAATGTATGTCAGCAATGAGAGCCCAGAGCTAGAATGATGGGCAGGGTGATTTCCATACTCTATCAAAGTCTTGGTGTGAAGTAGATTAAAAAATAATTTTTAAAGCCAGTGTTACTTCACTTAATCATAACCTTTCAGCACAAGTGCTTGATAGTTCATGTGTGGTTTGGGTCTAGATGATTTTTGTTTCTGTCTATCCCATCCATGTCTACATTTGCAACTATCAAATGTTTTGCTGTCTAGGGCTGTTTAGTGCGTGTTTTTAGTTGAAGATCCAATTATTTTCTCCTTGCCACTTAATTGCTCCATGTGGCATCATTATGCCCCGGGCCTTTGGTTTTGCTTCGTTTGGTTTGTGAGGGACAGCACAGAGGGTGGGAACACCCTTGGAGACCTCCGAGGTCCATCTTGAGTGTGCTTCCTGCCTTGTCTTTTAGCTCTCTTTCTTTTCTTCATCCCCTCCATTGGCCTGAAGGGATGAAAGAAAAGCTTTGAAAATCTCCTGTTTGGTGGCTGCTTTAACTGGTCACTCAGGCTTTTCCTGCTCCAGAGCCATCCTTGGTCTACAGTGCTTTAGCCCAAATTTCTTGGGACCTAAACTGAAGCATTTATTAAGATATAAACCAAAAGGGAATCACATTTCCTTACAATAAAATACAACCCACGAAATGAAGTTAGTATGAGCCTCAGAGGCAATGCAAAGAAAGGAACAGCTGCAGAGTGTGAGCAGTACATTAAATTGATCAATTTGAAACCTCTCAGGTCAGCCCTATTTCCTCAGATGACTGCCATAGCTCTGTCTGAAAGGTGCCTCTATTTCTCTGCTGATATTTTACCAAAGTGTCGCTGTAGGGAAGGGTTTAATTTTATTTTGTCACCTTATCTCTGGGAACCGCTTCAGTTCCGTTTCCATGACGTTCCTGAGAACCGTAAGACTAGAAAGGGATTTATTGTCTCTTTGAGCTGCCTTTTGCTCCGAGGAATGAGGATATAATTGTAACGCAGGGAGGACAAACTGAACATGTTCAGGCTTGTCCTGCCTGATCTTTCCCTGTTTCTTTTTTTTTTCCTCTGCCCCTTGCAGCTAGCACTCATGACTGGGACTTTCCAGCTGATAAAGTCTTGGCTAGCCTCGGGGCTAATTTGCTCCTAGCAAAACCAGCTCTCTGGCTGGCTGGATGTGCGGTTTCTTTTGATGCCAACAGGACCAGGGTTTGCCACTTTGCCACCAGAGCATCCATCTCTCACTGTTCACATCTGTGGGATGAGTACAGGGGGAGTCTCAGGCAGATGGCTTTCATACTCTCTCTAGGATAATTTTTTCCACATGTTTAGTGATCTTTGAGTACTCTTTCGGTTATGTTTGGATTTTACAAGAAGTAGGTCTGGGGAAGAAATTAAAGGCATCTATTAACCAGACTTAAAGCAACTCACAAGGAACATCCCTAGGGCCTTCAAATTCCATGGTGCTTTGCTTTTAGGATATCAGTGTAGTTGAAATACAGGGTTTGTTGGCTATGTCTGTAAATGCAATAAGTTGTGCTTAGTTTGTGTAATTTAATTTTTAAAAATTGCCTTTGTCAGAGGCCACTACTAGACTTGATCTGAAGCAGGGATTAAAGGTAAAGATGTTACCAAACTCTTACCACCTTTTTTACTTTTTTACTGCTGCTCTCTGATAATTTACTGAAGAGCAGTGAATTTCAGGTCCTTTCCTTCTGCTAATCCCTATCCTTGTGCTCTGGCTGGGCCCTTTGTATTGGGTGCTGCCGTTTTGATGGGGATTGGCAGGCATCGCCTCTACACTGCTGATGTTGGGCCTGATCTTAAACCATTTTCAGCTTTTACTGACTTTCATCTTTCCATGATGCCTGCACTTGATCTTTTCCAGCCCCTTCTCCATGATACCCCCTGCTGCAGTCAGGATTGCAGCTTTCCTTACTAATTCCTCAGGATCTGCATTGCTTGTTTTACTCTCACCCTGTGGTTTTTACTCAGTCCTTCCTCAGACAAGTTTCCACTGACTCAAATTCATGCTTAAATTGAGTCAGGGCTCTAGGATGTGTCCCCGGGGCGAAGCCTGTTCCTAGGGCAGCTGGTTCTCGTGGAGCTGGGCCAGCTGACACCAGTGCGCAACGTCAAGGCTCCTGGGGAGGAATTCTTGAAACAGTAATAGGGATGTCACACATTTCCAAAATCTACATGTGTGTGCATCTCTCATCAGTGGTGTTGTAATATGTAGGTGCTGCTGTTGTGTTGTCAGGGTGCTGCAAGACACAGCAAGCTGTGGGTTCCCATTGCATCACTGTTATGGCTGGGGCACAAAATGGCTTTTGGAGGATCCAGGGAAAAGAAAGAGGAGAGGAAAATTGTGGTAATCTAGTCTGAGCTCTGAACTCGCATGTGAGACACCTGATTTTTAAGGCTTTTTATTTCCATCATGGTCTTTATGGGATCTTTCTAGGGTACTCAGGTTTTCTGTGCTTCATTTCCCTGTGAGTACATCCAGGGTGTTTGCACCACCACTACCCACAGGGATGTTATGGAGATAAATTGTTAGATTTAAAGTGTGCGGTTTTTTCAGGTGCCCCTGCATTAGGTCTGTTTCTGTCGGTAAGAAAGAAAAACTTTATAACAAGACTCTTACAAGGACTGATGCAGAAACAGGTCTGGGGATTTGTGTACTTCAGACACCCCAGTATTTCCCTGGTGCTGTACAGATGTACGTCCAACAGGCTTGGCAGCACTCTGAAGTCCTTGTTTCCATGGTTTTGCCCTGCTGAAAATTAAACTGATGTGAAACGAAAACATGATTTTTTCCCCTGTGCACTGAAAAGAAAAAAACCAACAATCTCAAGGTAAATAATTACCTAATCAATAAGTTTGTCTGTTTAAGTGGACCTCTTTGGTGCACTGAAAGCAGCGAGCTTCTGCAAGGCTCCAGGATATCACAAACACCAGTCTAAAATTATCATTACTGCCAGCCACTAAATAACATGGCCCCTTGCTGCCTTCCTAGCACCTGAAATACAGGTGTTCCCTGGGATGTCCTGCCAAAGAAGTGTGTGGCCTCTGGCTCTTGCACCACCAGATGGCTCGAAATGTAAATCTTCCAGCCACAGCAAAGCCCAAATGTGCAGCGGGCACTTCTCCCCACACAGCTACAGCAATGGGTAATCGGAGGTTTCCAAACTCCTCTGCAGACAGCTGGCAGCTCACACCTTGCTCACCCCTCCTTATTTCCAACTGCTAATTTGCAATTAAATGCAACTAAAAATACAGTAAACACTCTGCTCACAGTTTTCCATACAAGTCCATCGGGCAGCTTGCTGCTGCTGCTGCCATTTGGTGGTGAGCGGCGCAGGCTGGTGCTGTAAGCAGAGTGGCTGGGTGGAGAGCTGCCCATGAGGCTGCCTAAGATGTGGTTCCCACTGGGTGCTCCCACAAATACCAGTTCAGCATAATGCAGCTGATGCTAACTGGCATCCCTGTAGGTGGTCTCTGTAGTGGGGCCAAGATGAAATGTGGTGTGAAGAAAGAACCGAGCACTTTCTCTCCCTAAGGGGAATTCCTCCAACCGAGAGCAAAGGTATGAGGCAGAGCTCAAGATGCAACTGCTGCAGCAGCTCTGCAGTTAAAGGATGTTCTTGTTCAGGGCTTCAGCAATGCTGGAGTCCACCAAAATATGCAGGATGTATACAAGCATCTGCAATTGCATTTGACAGGTATGAAATGCATTAAATTTGCTTTCAATTCATTGCTCCAAAATGTGCAAGCAACTTCAGTTAATATTGAATGTGCTTTTTAACCCAAATAATTTCCTACCATGCTAAACAAAGTAGTTGAGAATACATCACTGAATGAGAAGTTTCTTAGCCATTCCTTGGCTAGTGTTTCTCCTACCAACTTGTAGAGGAGAAAGCTACTACCATTTGCAAATGCGAAACACAGAGCAACCTCCTTTCTGAATATATTTAACATGCAGAAACCATTGTCATTATGGATGAGGGAAACAAAGTGCATAATTGGAGGAGTTCAGTAAATACAGCAGCAGTGAGACCACTCCTGGTTAGGGCATATGAAGCCTGCCCAAACAAGCAAACTGTGCACCTTCAATTAATGGTTTCGCCCATTATTGAAATGGAATGACTCACTCATCTCATGCAGATGCCTCCTTCTGGGGTCAAACTCTTCATGAAATCAAATCAGCTGCCCCACAGCCCTCAGGCTCTGTCTTTGCTGGAGAAAGGATTGGTTTCAAGGGGCCTGTTGTGCAACCAGAGAGGTTGCAGTGGGATGCTGGAAAGTCTCACACCTGACCCGTGAAATGCCTTATTTGTGACTTTTGGGTATTAGCATTTCAACACTGCTTCCCATACAAAATTAGTCCTAATGTGTCCTATTTCATTAAAAGGTCTTACTAGACAAAAGATGCTGGAGCCCTTCATTAGGCATGGCAAGGTTTTTCACACCTTGAGGAAGGAGGTGTTGGCTGCCACTACTTGTTCCAAGGCGAGATCAGTCTGTGCCATACCTCTGGTAGGATGCTGCATTTACAGTTACTTACCTCAAGGTAAAGAATTAACTTGTTTTGCCAGGGATTACTTAAAAATGTCATTCACGTGAACACAGTCCTGGTAAGAGATGAATTTTAAGTGTCAGACTTGGCTAGTCAATTTATTTACCTCAAAGCCTGTGGGTGTGGGCTGCGGAGGGAGTCCTTGCTTTTGTGTGTCACAAGGGTCACTCTCAGGGATCACTGCAGTAGCATTACCAGAGCCCTGCTTGCAAAAGGGACTGACAGAGGCAGAAGCTAGAGTCCTGTGGTGGGCTGATGCTGGGAAACCTCCAGGTTTGGCAAAATAGGTTGTTACCTGCGGCATCAGACTATCTGCCCACAGTGCTGTTGTCTACTTGCCAGAGTGTCGAGAAGGCAGTCTTTGCAGAAAGCCAGAGCATCTGGTGTCTGTGTCTGCTTTTGGACGGTGGGAGAGGTCCTCTTGGAAGTAGCAGTCACTGCCTCACTCCTTAGTTCCAGCAAAAAAGGCAGTGGCTTGGCAGAACTCTCTTTGTGCTTTCTTGCCAGCCAAATCCTACCCCTTCCCCTCGCAGGAACTACCCGGACCCCACCCCTCATCCCTGGGCAGCAAAATTCAGCTCTGCCCACACACTGCTTTGAGCCAGCTTTGAGTGAGTGCATCATGATGGGTGAGAGGTAACAACTCCAACGAATGCCAAGCCTGCAGATCTTCCAAAGCCACTGCTGTGAGTCGAGACTTGATGTGCTGGGAGTGCAGCTCAGGTTACTACAGCAAATCCTCAACAGTTTCCTGCCTAGCTGAGTCTTCTGGAGTCTGAAGCATTGTAACCTCATAAAAGCTGGAAAAAGCTTGAACTCATTCAGAGATTATTTCACACCACCTACAGTACTCTATGAAGTCAGACATGCTGTAACATATAATTAATGATGTGTTTGGTGGTGAGTCACTGAGTAGTCTAGCAAGCTCACCTTCAACCAGTCTGTGTGTGGGAGTCCTTACCCAATGACACACCCAAACAGAGCATTTTAATAATTTACCACATTCTGAGCTTGGAAGAGTAGTTTTTGTTGCTTAATTAAGCAATTAAAAGAAAATACTTAAAGGCTTTGCTACCTGTTAGGGAACAAAGCTCCGCCATGAAGGAGAAGGTGGGGGAGAATCCCAAAAACCTATTAGTTTGTAATACTGCTTTGTCTTACTTTCTTTGGTGTATCCAAGAAAAAGGTTAAGAGATGGGAGAGTGCACCTTTGTGTTATATTAAACAGTCACTCGATAAGGCAGATGAACATTTCTTGGACTGAAATGTGGCATTACCCTTTCCCAGCTGCATGTCCTCCCAAACACAAAGTGAGAGTTGTGGTTATTCTTATTTATTCTCTAAAATGTTTAAGGGTTGCAGGAAAAAAAGCAGCATTTTCCAGGGAATGAGCAAAGATGTGCCTATCTGGCTTGTGACATGGTGGTGGGAGACACGGTTTTGATTCCCAGTGTAGAGAAGGAAATTGCATTTGCATCTCAATGTGATCTGGTATCCTTATCCTTTCTCTGACAAAAATCTTAGTGAGAATCCTAGTGAAGAGCAAGAGTCGGACAAACTTGCATAATACTTCTCTGATTACTTTTCCAGCCTCCAACTATTTTCAGCTCAGGGGATTTCCTGACACGAATGAATGAATATGATTCGTGATGCTTTAGTAACCTTCAGTGCATCATTCTTCTAAGTGCTTATCTAATCTCTCGTTGTACCTATCCAAACCTTTGGCTACCACAGCAACACTAGCAACAAACTCCACTGACTATCTACATGTTGCAGGAAGAATTAGGCCTTTCTCTTTCTTTTGAACCAGTCTCTGACAGTTTCGTTTGGTGCTTCACAGTTTTTGTGGCAGAAATGACCGTGTCAGTCACTTCCTAACTGCCTGCTCCAGCTCCCTCAAAAGATTGTGAAACTCTATTAGATGTCCCTTGGACATCTCCTTCCTGGGATGAAGGCTCTCAGCCTCCTCAGGCACAAAACCAGTCACCATGAATTGTCCTTGTTGCCATCCTCTGAGCCTGTTCTACTTCTTAGATGGCTTTTTGAGGGGAGGGCACCAGGCTTCCATGCACTTCTCCAAGCACTGGTGAACCAGATGGTTATGGAGTGGTCTAATGAAGTTCTGTGTTCGTTCACTGTTTCTTTCATGGCAATCCCTAATGTTTGATTAGCTGATGGTTTTGTGGAATAGTCCATGATAGTCCAAAAGTCTCATGCCTGAGTGAAAACAAGCTGTTCAGAAACCGTAATTTCATGTGTGAATTTAAGACTTGTTTAGCCTGCAAGCATCTAATCTAGTTTTAAATCTAATCTGCGTTGACTTTCAGCTGCCGTGTTATTGCCCAATCCCTCAGCCCTGTGAGGGCCATATGCAATTCCCCACTGGCTGTTCTTTCCCCCAGTACTCTTTCAGTAGCATATTCTCAGGAAATTTTCTTACTTCACTGCTGTGCCAGATCGTTCACAGATAGCTTGAAGAGCACATGTCCCAGCCTCACCAGTGGGGTGCCTCTGATGTGAGCACTGACCACCAACACCTACTTTCTGATGCCTATCTTGGCCTGTCCCAGCTCATCCGATATTAGCACTGCTGGGATCAAAGCCAGGTGTTGCAAGCCCCCATTCGGGGAGTGCAGCTCATACCTGGTCCTTGTCTAGACTTCTCCATTTCTAGGCATACAGGGTGATACTGTATAGAAGCGTGAGGCAAGCAATGCCTAAGCTGGCTAAAATCTCTAAAATAAGACGCATTCTTTTGGGGAATGCGTCTTATTCCCTCATTTGTTATAAATTCATGTAAATGTGCAGGTGTTCAGTGAACCAAGATGCCAGTGGGACTGTCTGTGCCGTGCAATAGGGGAAATGCAATAATCACACATACAAGGGAAGCTTTGAATTAGGAAAGTGCAGTATTTGGAAAGAGGGTGTTTTACCAAAAAAGAGCACCCGAGAATAAATGGCACTCGAAATTAGCGGCAGATTATGGGCCAAGCATGCAAATCCGCCCACATCTCATTGAAGCATAACTGATATCCCTCTTCCGGCAATTAGCCGAGTTCCACGGAAGGGCTGCGCTGGATCGGGCAGCGCAACAGTCTGGCACGGGCAGGCTGCTCCAGCTGCCTGGGAATTAGCATCCTGCCGCAAGGATCTCCTTCACGCTCCGGCAGCGGGATCTGCCGTGCCTGGGCTGGGGCAGGGGCTGGCTCCTTCCAGCTGCTTTTCATTGCTGGGATTTTCTCTGCAGCCGGCGCTCGGCGGGGACAGATCCCTTTGCTGCTGCAGAGGCCCTGATGGACAGCCAGCCTTATCCATTCGCACAGAGCACTGTTTACCTACGGAGCTCTGCCAAAGGAGGCTTTTCCCCATGGAGGAAGCCCACCTCTTTTTATTCAGTGCCCTGCATCGACCTAGTGTTTTTATTCAAGGTTGAGTGTCGAGTCCCACCAGCAGCCCTCCTTTGTGCTGGGTCAGTGACACACACAGGAGTGAATGTCCCTCAAGGGAAGTTAATCTGCAGGTGGCTCCCGTGGCTTGGGATGGCTATGAAGTCCTGTCCCTGTCCGTGTCTGATGTCCCCAGCACATGGCAGCTCTGATATACCCCTGTGGTTGCACTGCTGGCTCTTTGCCCTGCTAATGCACCAGTGCCAGTCTTCAGCATCCCTCCCCCGCCCAGTTCTGATGGAAGCAGGTCATGGAGGCTGCCCATACCCCTCTTCATATTTTTTTCCTTCTGCACCACATGAATTTTCCAGATGTGGCTGCCACTAGAAATAAGCAGTTGAATGAGCACTTGTCTGTGGGTGACTCATTCCCACCCTGTGAGGGGCTCTCTGGAGGGTGTGGATGTGAAGTCTCACTCCCTCCATGAACAGCCTGCAATGATGTCAAGCTCACCATAGAGAAAAAAAGCCTCCTGCTCTGCCTGAAGCAGTGGCAGCCAATGTCTGTTGCTCCTCATCTAAAGCATATGTGGCAAAAAGGATGCCCTTTTTGGTCATGGTTTCCAGTTCCATCAGGATGATGAACTCTCCCCTTTTCCTGCTGATGCATGGGAGGGGGTGGCTATCCACTCAAGTTTTGTGTTCTGTGTCAGGAGACAGGGGGAACACACTTATCCGTATCTTTGTGTGATGTTTCTTTCCATGGGGACAGGGGTAGGAACTGCAGACAGGAAGACTTGGGGGTGTTTTGTTTTCCTCTCAAAGGCATGGATAATGTGATGGGTGGTCTTCTCTGGTAGTGCTGCCTTGAAGTCTGCTGAGCATTGGGTTGTCTGAGTTTATGTGTGTTATTGTGCTGTTTCTTGCCCTGGGCTGGGGAAGCCGGACTAGCTCTGTACGTTGGCATGAACATCCTAGGAAATGTGGGAAAATTCCGTAGGCTCAATAAGTCTTTTTTTGGTTGAGGCTTTTGTGGGTTTGGTTTTTTAAGAAGGCTTGGTGAAATTTTGTGCTGGGGTTTTTTAGTTGGTTTTTGGTTTTGGTTTTTTTTGTCTTTAGGCACAATCTCAACAGTATGGACCAGACCACAATGGGTCATAGATGAAATGCATTCAGCAAGGCAGTAAAACAGAGTTCCTTGAACAAAACCATCACTAATTTACAATAAGTTACGCAGTAAGTTTATGTATCACTAAGTTATCAGGAACACAGTGGTCATTGCTCACTTTCTTACAGACCTAAAGCTGGTTACCAGAGCCCATGGTTTGGTGTCAGGATTTCACCCGAACTTTCTTTTTTTAACCTCAGTTTTTTGCTTTGATTTTCTTTTTAACTCGCCAGCTTTTTTTTCACCCATATCTGCCCCTCTAAGGGTATGAGGGGATAGTGTGCCCGAACTGCAATCAAAGAAATATTTTGCAAGTCCTCTCAGAGCTGTTTAAGGAATCTGGGCTGGCTATGAATGCTGGCTTTATGCAGCGCAGTTTTGAAGTAGGAGTGAGTCACTAAAAAACAATCTGTGCTGTCTCCACGTTCAACTTTGACTTTATTAAGAAAAAGAGAAAGAAAACAAACACAATCCCATTCACTGCCGAAATACACATTGATCCTTTAATCCTCAGGGGATCATTGGGAGCTGCTTCCTCCTCGAAAGAATCGCCGTATTGACGCAAGGTTTAATTGTGCAATTACACACGTGCGTTCTCCTCCTGGGCTTTGCAGAGCCGGGCTCTGTGGCTGGAATGCTGATGGGGAAGCCACTGATACCATCTCGTGGCACACGCAGCCTGGATGCAGCCTCCCGGCTGGCAGCAACCCCGAGGTACCTGCCTCCATGGTCTGTCCCAGGCTTTTCAGGCAGGAAATCAAAGATGGGAATTGCAGCTGAGCAAGGACTGGAATTTGGGCTGGAGCCCAAAACTGTGGCCCCTCTTGGTTTGTTCTAGCTGCCCTTGGTGGAAGCAGGAGGTTCCGGTGCCCAATCCCTGCTCGGCGCTGCCTGAGGACTGTGGCTGGCAGGTACCAGCTGGGATTCTGCTCAGGCTCCCTGTCTGTGAGCTGAAAATACGCCTGCAAATGCCTGGCCAGTGGCCTCTCTCCTGCTCCTGCTCCACTGCCTGATGCCCACATGCTGCACATGCCTTTGTGGGATTGAGTTTTTCATGGAAGTTTTGCTGAAAGCTTTGCTTCAAAGCTACTGGAAAATGCTCTGCACATGTGTTTGTACCTATGCATGTACCTATGTACACCCACACGTGCTTGTTTGGCCAGGCCCTGCTTTCCAAGAGCTGCATTTGCTGTGAAGTTTGCTAGGATTTTTGGATGCTTCACATGTGCCACCTCCTGACTTCAGGAGCTGGAGAGCCTCTGTGAGCCCTTGCTGTCACTTGTGTTCCTGTCACGTCTCGATTCAGAAACTGAACTCTGGTTGCATTCATTTGGCTCATACTAATTGACCCTGGTGGGAGCAGGTTGTGAAGGAACACGGAGTAGCTCCTCGCTTCGCTGCCCTTGGGAGGTGTGGTGAAGGTTGGGATTTACCTGCCAGTAAATACAGGGGCTGGTTAAGTGTTAGATGGGAAGAAATGCAACCCTCCTCCAGCTGGCTTTGGATCCTAGGATTTTTTGGGGGTCAGTCTGGATACCAGTACATTACTATTAGTGGTTTCATCATCAGTTCTGCTTTCCCACCAGCATTAAGGATGGAGTTTCCAGATGGGTAATCCTAGCTGCCAGGCACTTGTCCCTTCTCCATGGCCACAGGCTACCAAGAGAGCCTTGCACTGGGCCACACCATGGGTCCTGTGGCAAGTGGCCATCCGACTTTTTGAAACCCTTTAGAAACCCTTTTTAAAAGGATGCTTTTAATGCATCCACCACATTTTGCCTATTGGCTTCAGGAAAGTGAAGAGAAGCTTTTTTTAAGTTGTTAAGCAGTGCTTGGCTGATGTTATGGGCTCCTGGCCCCCAGGTCCCTCTGCTCATGTTCTCTTCCTGTTTCTCTGAAAGTTTTAAGTCGGGACAAGCTGCAGCTAGTCAAGTTGGCAAAACCTAGTCCTCCTTGAGCCCAGTTCCTCCTAGTCCTATGTTCAAGTGTTTGCTCCCTGCAGCCAAAATCTTTGCATCCTCCTGAAAGGAGGAGCTTGGGACACATCGGTCCCATGCAGGATAGGAAAATGCACTTTATTCCTCTGTTTCATGGCAAGGCTGAAAAAACAACAAAAAAAAAAGGGCAGCTGTGGTCTTAGCAGACAGCTGAGAGGGGCTTTGCTAGCAGAAATCCCCAGGGAAGACCAAGGAGGCTGCTGACAAGTGTCAGGAAGGGGCTCTCACTACAGATTAAAAAGCAGAGGAATTATAAATAACATGCTGAGGTACACAGATAAAATTAGCCAAGTTATTCTGACCATAAAGCCCAGGACAGTAAAGGCCCTTAATCTCTCATTTATCAACAAGAAGCTGGAAGAGGCTATACAATGAACTCAGCTGCCAAAGCTGCTGTGCCTTTTTGCTCCCTTTAATTTAATTGTATTAGTCCTGCCCGCAGCCTTTGTTCTTCCGCCCTGCTCAGGAAATCTGCTGCTGGGTTTGGCAGGGCCCACTCTGGTTCCACATGGCTGGTTTGTGGACAGCCAGGAGGGATGAGAGGGAGAGCAGGAAGGGAAAGAGGATGGGAAAAGGTCCCACGGGAGCAACCTGCTTGATGTACTTCATTTATCTTAATAGTGCCACCGCATCCCTTCCTGGTGAAGCTTCCTCCTGATAAGAGAAACAGACAAAACTGAATGCAAAAGGACTCTGGCTGATATCAGCAGAGCTGGGAGCTCATGTTTAAATTTTAAAATAAAAAAACAGACGAGTGACCATGAGGCAGCTCTTGTTCAGCAGGAGCTACTAACCCAGCAAAGCATTCCTACCACCGCCTCCCTTGGTTTCACTTCATCTCTCTTCAATGAGCCAACAAACAAATGCAAAAGGTGGTTTCCTGGACACAGGTGAGTTATGTCAAATTTCAGCATTCATCCCTGCTGAAGGACGAGACAGCAGCTAACTGGAGGCTGTACCTTCCTCACCTTTCCATCAAGGAGCAGCAGTGCTTAGTGCATGGAAAAAGATGGAGCACTTACAGAAAGATGTGCTTAGGAAGAGGAATTTTCAGATGACTTTGGATGCTTCAGGCTTGTCTGAAGGGAAACACAGTTTTGAGCTCCATATTTTACTGGATTTCTCTGATTTCAGCAACTGGCTGTACAAAATTCCACAAATCTCTTACATCAAGCCCAAGTTTTCCCAAATATGTAAATTGTCAAGGTTCTCCTCTCCCTTTCACAGCAGTGAATTAACAGTCCCATACTTGCAGTGAAGTAAGCACAGGGCATTGTTTGCTTATAGTTTTACAGAGGGATCCTTCCATCATTGCTTGCTGTAATTCTTCTTGGATGTGAAGAGTAAAACATATTTACATTGGTATGTGGGATTCTGGACAACCTCAGGAAAAAGTAGAACTGGAAAGGAAGTTTTTCTGGCTGAAAAAGTTTGAGATATGTTTTTTACATACCAGAACAAAAGCTTGAAATATAGAAACTCCCAGGAAAAAAACAACCAACCAAAAAACCCCCACAAAACCCCTGCACGTTTAGCCAGCTTCATCTACTTATTTTGGTTATTTTATCCTTTTTATTTTCTTACTAAATTTACTTTATGTCGCAATGCAAAGTAGAAATTCTGGATGTCTTGGATAAAAATTTTTGTCTGCAAATTTGATTTCAGTAGTTTGGGAACTGCTTGGCATATAATTTTAATTTAGAAAGTGGCAATCTGCTGCACTAAAAATGAAAACTAATGATCCAGTAAATGACTAATTTTGTGGTCTGAGTTAATTAGTGAAGCAGCTTGGCGGATAGAAGGCAGCAGGTCTAAATTACTGCGCTAAGTCCTTTTGCAGAAAGATGTTATCTGGCTTTGTTGTTTTAATAATAATTAATGAGAATTAAAATATTCAGCTGGGATTTTTGCTGGTCCTATTAGCGGGAATATGTGTGTGTGTGTATATATATATTTATATTTGTTCTTTGATGCTTTTTGTGCTTGTTTGCATCTCAATCCTTGACTGTCTTGCTCTGTGACTTAAATAATACTCCAGAAATTATTCAGACTGTACCTTTGTCTAGCATGCAGGAAACTTGAGGCTTTTACAATTAGTGCTGCGGGTTATTCCATGAAAAACGTACACCATAGTCTGACAAGGAAATCAGCAGTAAAAAGCCAGGCAATCAGCAGTCTCTCATCAGCAGGCTCACAGGGAGCATCAGCTGGGGGCTCACAGCTCACTTTTGCATCTTATTTTTGGCAGCACAGGTTGCTGAAAATGCAGGGATGACACACTCACCTCCAAGTCTGCATGGACCTGCACAACTCCAAAGCCTTCTAACTAATCCAGGCATTAGTTTTCTGAAGTCCAAAATGCTTAAATTTTGGTGCCTCCAAGGCACCATGGTGGTCACTTTGTCTTGTGCTCTCCATGACACCACCCTTTGGTGTTTCTGCTGGGCATTCCCACCCCAAACCTGCTTCCTGTGGTTGGTTTTAAGCACATGTTTTAGGAAACCCTACAACTAACTGGGTTCTCATGATGAGGGAGACTTTTAATGAGCTGGTTTAGTGGATAATTGCTCTCACTGTTAAAACAAGCTTCTCTCTGTTTTCAGCTCGACTTCCCTCAGTTTCAGTCTTCCAGCCCTGGACTTTGCTCTACTGTGTTTGTCAAAATTAAAGCCCTGTAGAGTGTGGAATCTTCCCACATACCCTTAAAGACTAGGAGGAGTCATTTCCTAATCTTCTTTTTTACGAGGACAGTGATAATTGAGGACTAATTACTGGCTCTATTGACTTTTTCGTGTTTGTGTTTTTTAGATAAGTTGTAATTATTCCTTTTTATCATTGTACACCTATAGTTAATAATTGCTGATCACTGTGCCTACATCCAAGGATGTGGCCCCACTTCTGTTAAAAATTCAATGTTTGGGGCTCTGAAGGATGGTTGAAGGGGTATTGGTTTGGTTTTGGGCACGTTTGGAGAAAAGTAAGAGCATCAGTCAAAATGCTATTTACCTTCTCAGAAGGTTTTGTAATCGTGGGTTTTATTTTTAATGCCTCCTTTTCAAATGGTATTGTGTCTCTGGTGGGTTTAGTTCTGCTTGTAGGCTGTATTCTACCATCCTTAATCATCTTGAGTACTTTCTTCACTTTCCTTACCTTCATTTGATTTCACTGAGAAATTTCAAGGAGTGAGATGATTGCTTAGATGAATGAAATTGGGGATTAGACGGGGATTAGATGGATTCTAACAAGCAGATGCTGTGCTTTCTGTTGGAAGATTTCTAAGCTTCATTAAACCAAGAAGAGCTCTTTTTCCCTGACACTTAGGATTTAAAAGCATTGTGTTATACTCTATTATTAATAAAAATGATAAACTATCTTGATAGCAATAGCCTTCTTTTGGTGAAATTTCATACTGTGGTCATATCCAAACCCTCCACTAAAGGACGTGAGTTCTTTTAATGCCTTATGTACTGTGACTTCAAGAGGAACTGTTCCTCATCCAAATGGCCAAGCCTTTGGAGGGTGGAGGTATAAATATCTTGTTTATGGTGTTTGTCCAGTTACTGGATAAATAATAAATCCTGTGTTTTTTCTGTTTGCAGCATTTATGCTCCTACATATGTTGGGCTGGTGGGAAGTCTCATCAATGTCCTGATAGCAATGGTTTGGATCCCTTCGCAGACTAAACCAGAGTCAGACCATCATGTGACAGAGAACAGTGAGTATCTGGTGTTTCTGATAAATAGTAGGACAGGGGATTGACATGCTGCAAGAACTGCTGAAGGACCTTGGAGTTGCATTTAAGGGCAAAAAGGTCCCAGCCTTGAGATACTGACACTCCAATGTCTAAGCTGTGCTTAAGGAAGAGTGTTATTCCGAATATGTTGATCACTCTGCTCTGTAGAATTGCAGTCTTGCAGCCCAGACTTGTGTCTCAGAAAAGGTGATTGTGGATTCCTTGCTGGGGGTTAGTTTGGTCTGACAGGGGAGGCAACCCCACTGTCTCAGAGGGTTCCTCCACATGCAGACCTGGCACCAGCTCCCAACCTCCTGAGATGTGGCTTTTGGGTAGTGAACCTGAGCAGACTCACAGAGTTTCTTGCTTGCTACCCTTAACCTGTATAAACAGACTATTAACCCATATGTCATCTTCTGCAGGCACACCACAGTCTGGCAGCTTGTTTAGCATCAGAGAAATCCTGCGTCTGATGAAGTTTCCAGGAGTAATGGAAGTTTTCATAGTCAAGGTCTTTGCTGGATTTCCCATAGGTAACTCTCACCCATTACCCATGATTGCTGATGTATTTAAAACAGGAGGACGTACACTGTAGACCAGGCTTGTCTCAAGTTACTGAAAGCACATTGCTTTTGATCACAGAGCAGTGAGGATTCACCTCCTAACTTCATGTTGGATGTTTTCAGGTAGTCTCAGCTACACAGGGTCAAAACCCTGGGACTTAATGTCAAACACACTACTTGTCATAGGCTGCATCTGGGATTTTTGGCAAATCACCTAATCTCTCCATCCCCCTCACTGCAAAAGTTTTTGCCTCTTGTCTGTCATTTCTCTTAGGGCTGTAAGCTCTTCAGAGCAGAAGAAAATCATCTGTCCTCTGCCAGGAGAACTGAGGCCCTTCCTGATTTTACGTAGTGATTTTAAGGTGTATGTGTATCCTAACCTTTTTCCTGAGAATTAAAAATTATTGGTGGATGAGAGGGTCGGGCTGCACCCAGGGGAGCCACAGAATGTTTCTTCCCTTGCACACTGATGGGGGTGCTGGTTCTTCTCTTCCTTGTATGTTCTGCTGGGGTTTTTTGTGTCATGGTAGGAACTTGCTGCTACCTCAAACCCTTTCCAAATCCATCTGTTTCCCTGCTTCCTCTGAGTCAGTTGCTGTCCTGGCATGGTCCAGATCTCCCTATTTGCCTGACTACATATCCTTGGCCACAATTTAATAATCTCCAGTTTTGCCTACCCTCCAGCTTCTTTCCCCACACACTTCCCTAGAGACAAGCTGCATGTCACCCTTGTCAGTGCTGTGTAAGGACAAGGTGATGTTCTCTGCCCTTCCACACACACAAAGCCTTCAAGGCTCTTTCCCGAGTCAAACCCAAACCTGCACTTTCTCTTGATGATGATTTCAAGAGCTGAGTTTTGTGCACATCATAACACGTGTGTATCATGCATCTGAACAAACTAAGGCACTTCCCTTCCAAACAGGGATCCTAAGAGGGGACTTAAGGCACCCTAGTTTTTAGACTTTGCATCTTTTTCCAATTCAGTTTTCTCTGGAGAAGCCCTTGGAGTTTAAATAACGTGAAGCATGGTTTAAAAATTAAATTCTAATTTGTCAACTGTAAATTCAATTTACAAATGAAAGTAAACTTGGCTGTGGAGTGTGGATGAATCGGGAGGGGATGGCATTCCTGGGCTTGGTCAGGCTCATCTGTTATTCCTTGCTATGTCTCTGGGGGAACAAGTCCAACTGGAGTTGTAGAATAACATGCAAGGTAGTAAAGGATTTCTGATTTTTTTTTCCTTATTGTGTGTAGCTGGCACTGGCTGAGATCAGTAATGCCAGTTGGTGCTACTCCTGCCACTGCAGACAGGATACAGTCTCAAATCCCTGCTGACTTGACCTAATAGTGCGATTGTTTTGGTTCTTAAGAAGATAAACTTTTAAAACTGTACTCTAAAAAGTGTACAAATGGACAGCATTTCACAGAATGAGACAGATGTTTTAGGAGTGTTTTCTTAGCTGATTCTGGCTCATTTCTCATCTTAAAGTAGCATTCATTTGTCTGTTAAAAGTGCCTGAGACTGCATCCATATGAGCTCTGTACAGTAATTTCCTGTGTGCTCCCTTTTTTCTGAAGGCCAGGCAAAATGCACTTTGCTTTAGTCATTGCTGCTGAAATGCAAATTCCTGCCTGTTACAGAATCCATTCTTTCCCCGTGCACAGTGAAAATGCTCACTGAACCAAAATAAACATCTCCTGCCCAAAACTGCAAGGCAATTTCTAGGCAAAGAGGATGGAGGCAGTGAAGCTGGGATTTAAGGCAGGCTGGTAGTCTGTCACTGAATGCCTGGGAGTATTTCTGAAAGTGTAGGAAGGGGTTCACTTGAGGCATTCCTGCTACAAGGGTAGCACAGTGAGGAGTGATTAGAATCCTAGCGACTTTCTTTGCATGTCTCTCTTCACTTCAGGTGACTGATCAAACTGATGGCAGCTGAAAGGGGATCTGGCCATCACTAATTCTCTGCAGCTCACAGTTGGAGCCTGAGCTCCTCATGAGCTCATTTACCTTTCATCTCCAGGCTGCAACTGTGTAATTAATTAGATTGCCCAAATTACAGACCGTCCTCTATTTATTTTGTAAACAAGTTTGTGATATACAGCAAAGAAAATCTTTTGTTCCTTATGGATCTCATTGTTGTCTAAGATTGGCTTGTTTGAGACCAAAAGAACCTCCCCGGGAGGGCTGCAGGGCTGGGAACCTCCTCCCTGTGTTGCATAAAAGCAGAGACGTGGGTTCTGTGCCTCTTGCAGGAAGGGAGCTGCCAGGGGCTGGACAGGCAGCAGACAGCTCCAGCACAACCAAGTTACCTTCTCAGCTGACCTGGGAGAAGAGAGCCTCATTGCTTTGTGGTAGATAAGAGACAGAAAGAAAAACAAGAGGATAAAAATATCAAACATAACCCTCATTGACAAGAAATCACCAGGGCCTTGAAAATACTGATAAATAGCTGCTTGTGTGAATCTTTGGCTGCCTAATCCCTTTGGAAAATCTGGTTTCAACATGATTGCTTTAGCATCTGCATCCCATTTTTTAAAGGATTTTCTTTCACGTGTGGAACAGGGTTTCGCAGTGAGCCTTAGGGCTCTGCATCCCATCACATTTCCAGTCCAGCGTAGGAGGGCTGAGATGAGCTCCCAGAAGCTGTGCTTGCCTTCTCACACCATCTTGCAGGAAGGATTGCTAAGCTGGCCCTCCAAAACCTCAGGCTGCTTTCAGACATGTCACATCGTGGGTTTTTTTGTTGGTTTTTTTTTTGAAAATAGTGTTTGCACTCCTGATTTTCTTTGGTTCTTTTTGTCACCATTATTGCATCTCACAAATCATTTCCCTGCCTTCTGCTGCATAACCCTTGTTACTCATCCCATTGATGCCAGGTTTCCTACAGAATTCACCTCTTTCTTAGACCTCCTCAAAAAAGGCGAGGTTTCTGAGGGTATTTTATGCCATTTTCCATTTTTTTTCACTTTGAGCCTCTCAGCGCGGACTGAGGCTTATCATTATTTATGTGGCTGCACTCAGCTGACCTGCAGCCTACCCAGCTGGGAACCTGCTGAGATCTTTGTAAGAAATTCTTGTTCCAGTGAGCATAACATCTTTTTTAGTTCAATCTGGGGCTCGCCTTGTGGGTTTCACTAAGAAATGTGTTACCAGTGGGAGAGACCCCTTTAGCTGCTGAAAGAAGAGGGGCAAGGGGGTCTCCCTCCTCCAGGTAGCTTCAAGGGGCCATGCAGGCACAGGGGGTGACACCCATCTAAAAACGAGACCTTTGCATCTCCAGGGGAGCCATGCAATGTGTAACTAATTAAAGAGCACAGCCTATGCCCCTGCTCCGAAAGAAGGCAGCTTGTTTGCAGGAGAAAGATCCAAATCTGTCTTAACTTGATGAGGGACTTCAAAGGGGAGAGGAGCTGTAGAAGCTGGAGCGAAGTACCAGGAAGAGGCACCAGGTACGTAGGGAGGCCGAGCCCCTCCTAGGTGGTACCTGCAGTGGGGTGCAGGATGAAGGGCGAGCGCCTGCTTCGATCTGATCTTCCTACAAGTGAAACCAAGTGTGGTTTTTCTTTCATTTCGTCACGTGTGCCTTTTATAAACATGTGCAACCCTGTTGCCTGATTTGGGTGTTATGAGTAAATTCTGGTATTTGCATGTTACCTGAAGCTGGCTTGAGCTGAGAGCAATTTCAAAGTAACTGGGTAACGACGGGTGCTCTCTGTGGAGGGGTGTGGCGAAGCCATAGATCTTCATGAGCCCCAGCTCTCAGACACCTTCTCCTCATAGCTGGAGAGTAGAAGAGCAGGGTGCCCTTCCTGCCCCCCATCCTTCTCTCCCAACTCCATGGAGCTGGTGCAGCTACTCCTCTTAAGGGGTAGGACATGTCTCCAGTGGGGTTCAGGAAGGCTTTGTGGCAGGTCCTGGGTGGGAGGGCGGTGCTGCCTCCAGGCAAAGGCTTGGGGTGCTTGGAGGGAGGTTCTCATTGCTGCAGGTGCTGCGCTGGTAGTGCTGGGGTTGGGCTGCTGGGTGCAGTGGAGTTGTGCTTGTTTGTTAAGGGGCGAGTCCTCCTCAGCATTTGAACCAGCAATCTGGAATCACTCTTTTCATCCTTCCAGGAAAAGCTGGCAAACCCTTCTCATGCCATGTCACTTTGCCAGGCCACCAGCTGTCTTCTCAGTCCACACACATTGCCTCCTGGATTCTGCTTTTTTCAGGAAGGAGAGGAACACGGCTCCCTTTTTTCCCAGTCTTTGTAACTCAGAGGATCATATGAGGAAAGGCAGGAATGCGAAAGGTCATCTGGGCTCTTCTTCTCCCCCAGAAGCATCAGTGATCTCCAACAGGCACATCATGGGGTTCTTCACACGCAGAGAGCCCCAGTTTCCTACTGTCTTGGTCCATCTCAGGTGCACACTAGGGGAAGCAGCAGACTCTTACCCCACACCGCACTTGAAGTGCAGTGTTTTGACACAATATTTTTAATTTGATGGCTCTCTGTGTAGGATGGGAGCATGTGTGAGCGTGCCTGTATTTGTGTATGTTTGGCAGTGGGGGATGCACACTATTGTATTTTCATTTGAGATTGAGTGGACCTTCTCTGTTACACTTTCCAAAAATTGCCTCAGTTGAAAAGCAGAGCTGGTCTGTGCTCTTTCTGTCCATGCTTTCCTGACTGCTTGTGTTGACACCGCTATCAGTCTGCACAAGAGATTTTTCACGTGCTGCCGACACCGTTGCTGAGGTGTGCAGTGAAACCACTGCACCTTGGCTGATGTCACTGGGCTGTTCCCCACGGTGAATATCTGAAGTCAGGCAAAAGGGGCGAGGAATCCAATCAGATTATTTTTATGGTTACAGTCTTGTCTGAACAAATGTTTTCTTGCTGTCTTAATGGTTAGCCTGGCTTCGGTGATACAAATATTTACCAGTTTATAATTAACAGCTGAAACTACAGCCTACATAGTCACACTATTTAAAGATGAAAGTAGGGGGATAAAAAAGTTAACATTTAAAGATTAAATTACTACAATGACTTTGGATAGGATTCTGCTCATGTTTATACCTAGTGCTGGCAAACCCAGGGAGAGCTACTGACTTGGACTGGTGGTGACTGGGAGCAGGGTTTGGGCTATTACAGGCAGTGCAAGTATATTGATGTATTCTTTGCATTAACCCTCCCTCCAGGTTTGTTCATGATTATGTTTTCCATCATCTCTATGGATTTCTTTGGCTTGGAAGCAGTGGAGTCTGGATATCTGATGTCGTATTTTGGTGTCCTTCAAATGGTAAGTGAAGTGCAAGTCCCCCTCTTAGACAGATTAGCTTGCCACACTGCTGCCTAATTCACTGCCTTTTGGACACATGCTCTTCCAAATCCAGGTGCATTATTGACAGGCAAATCCTAGCTCTGCCATATGGCATTTGGCTCCAAAAAGAGAAGTGACTCCAAATTTATTCTGTTCCTTGGAATGGGAAGAAATTTGGGCAAGGAATGTCCTGAAAGCTTTCTTCCCCTTGTCCTTCTTCATGGGTCTTTGAGCTGTAAAGCTAAAATTTCCTTGGACTGGTGTGTCCTGGGTGTTTTAACAAAATTACATTGAAGCTAAAGTGCCTTGGCTGAGGTTTTTCCTGGTGAAGGTTAGTTGATTTACACTTATACAGTAGCACCCTGTGCACTCAGGAAAGCAGACGATCTTACTGGTGTTTTCACAGATCCCTTCAATGTAGAAGAACTTGTTTCTGCTGCATGGAAACAAGCACAGCAAGCTTGTGATTTCCAAAAAAGAATTAAAAAACCAAAAACAAAACAAAGCACAGAAAGGTGGGTGATGGAACACGGTTAGGAGACTACCAAAATGGGTAAAAGGGAAAAGTCAGCTGAATTAGGCAGGAACAGGGTCAAAAATGTCCAGTGTTGTGTTTTAGCAGAGTGTTCCTTTTGGAGGAAGAGGCTTAATGATTTTGCAGAAAGAGCAGCAGAGGGTTCTAACCAAGCCCCAAGGTAGGAATGCAAGTTAAGCAATATCCTGAAGAAGAGTGGTCTTGTTATTAAATCCTCTTCATTTCCTGGGCATTGCCACAGAGTTCTTCTGGGATCTGGAGGAACTTCTCACTTGGGGAATGGCAGCTTAAGTTGCTTCCCTTGTGATTTGGATTTGGCGTGGTGTTGCCAGTCACTTGGGCCCTGGTGTGGTCTCACCAAATCTGGGCATCTTGGTAGAGCAGCTGATGGGCATAGCTGTACATCAGCACCTGGATTCTGCAGAGTAAACTGGCTGAAGCTGAGGAGATGGTGCCTTTGCCGTGTCCCTCCTGTGAGGGTGGCTTTGGACTAGGTGTCTCTTGGTCCTGTGAACATCTCCAACCAGCTGGACGCAGTCCCATTCAGCCTCACTGGAAAGAAGACCAGTTTGCCAGTCCACAGTATGGAAACAGCGTGAAAAGTGGGGTGATCAGCAGCTGCTTTCCAAAGCAAGCTTCTGACCCAAACTCCACTGCTTTCGGAGGCTTTCCCTGTGTTAGCCTTGTATGCTGCCTCCTAGACCAGGATCTGCAGGAATCACTCAGGTTTTAGAGGGGCCAAGTCACTGTCCCATGTCTTCTTCCCCATTGGAATGCAGAAGGACTCCCCACAGCTGGGCTTTTACCTTAAGACATAGCAGTCAAACCCCCTGTTACATCTGTCTACGCTGAAATAGAATTTGGAGTTGTAGCACGGCTGTGGTTGTTTGGAGTTGGGTAACGTGGGCAGCAGTAGCTCTTGTAAGGAGTGGCTTTGTGTTGCTAGATGGAGCCTGGACGCTGCTGTTGGGTCCAGGATATCTGTCTTGAGGACACTGCTGTTATGTCTGGAATATCTGTCTGCCTTCACTGCTATTGTTCCCCGGGTTAATTTGGTTGAAACTGCTGTAGATAAGGTTACCTCCTCTGCCCTGCTGGGGCACCCCACACAGAGACACAGCCCTGGAAGATACGGGAATTACAGCATCCACTCTGCTTCCTAATGGATAATCAGATGCCAGTGCTAACCAGGGACCTGAGCCTTCCCAGAGTCACAGAGTTTCATCCCGCAGAGGCCAGTCATGCCTATTGCCATGGTTCAACCCAGCAGGGGCCTGCAGGCTCAGGTGCAGTATCTGCTTTTCTGGGGAGTCTTTGCCTTGGGACATTTGGCACAGAAACTGGCTTTTATCAGCCAGGCAGTTTTCTTTCATCTGTCCATGCAGTTTCTATCCATGTTGCTATGCCTATTCTACAGTGCATGGCTCTGGACATCAGAAATATGGGAGTGAAGTGGTCATAGGGTACAAACTTTTCTTCACGTTGGCACTTTGAGGTTTGCTGTCAGAACACCAAAATTGAAAGGGGAAAAAATGCTCAGTTTTTTTAAAAGCCCAGGACACCTGATTTTTGGTGGCAGTAAAGCCATCTCACCTGAGAGCTTTCAAAGCACTGTTTTCTGCTTTGTCACTTCTTCTTTCCGCTTTGTCACTGGCAGTTCCAAACTCTACTCTGATTTATGCAGGACAAGATCCTCAACTGGACCAAATTAAACTCTCACTATTTAAATTATTTTAAAGCATTAGAATTTGTGTCTTTACTTTCAGGTCTCCGCCCAAAGACATCTCTTGCTGATGGTGCCTGGGTTAGTTTCTGTTTGGGTTGCTGTGGCATGCAGGGAATAGAAAGTGTGCTGGCTCTGTGCTGCTGAGCCCCAGAGCTGCTTGTGTGCCTTCCTGCTGCCTAAGCTGGCATTTCAGATGCATTTGTTTCTGCTGTACAGTGAATTGATACTGCTGAGATACAAATGCAGATTAAGGTGCAAGTGAATTCCACCAATCTGGGTAGGTGAATGACGATTAATATCTGCTGACTGGCTTCCCCACTTCACTGAGTAAATTATAGCTTTATTCATAAGGAATAGAATGTAATTCTCAATGAATTTCATCAACCAGATCCTCAGCTTTGATATTTTTTTATTCCTTAGTTTGCCTTCCTGTAAATCACTGTGAGGATTTTCCTGTCCTCTTGGACTTGCCCTGAGCCCTCCTGTTAGAAGAAACCTGTCCCCCATGTTTGCATCTCTTCCTGGACTTGAAAAAGGATAGTGTTTAAGGACTTTTACAGCTGTAAGGGAACATCAAAGAAATTAAGGGGAAAATTATTTCTTTGTGTTACTGTAGTTTCTATTTTTTAAACAAAATATTCTCAAAACTAACATATTCTTCTTACAGGAGGCAATGTTGCAGCTCCCTTTCCCAGCCTGGTCAGCAATCCCAGGATGACTCAAATAGCGATGGTGTCTTCCTGCCTTCCTCTCCCACCCCAAGGATATTATGCTCCAATTGCTTAATCTAGTTTTTCAGCTTCCCAACCTCATTTGACCTGCTGTGGTGAGAAGTGGCCAATGCACTGTAAGAATCTGTTTCTCCTCATTCCCCTCATTCAAGCCAGCTGCAGAGTACCTAGAGAGGAGATTTTGAGAGGCTTTGAGTCAGTCCTCCTAATTTTAAGTAGGCAACTCAAATCCTTTGTCGCTGCTATCTCAAACAGCTCTTTGCATGGGGAATCCGCACAGAAACACAGACCCTGCAGGTGGTGAGGTGTTTGCTCTCTTTGCAGATGGAGGATGTTAGTTTAGGCACACCCCTAATTCAGCCATCACCTGAGGGATCCCATTCAGAGCTCCTCAGCCTGCCCTCATCATGTGGTGAGCATCGTCTAAGGAGCAGGGAATACGGGGAAGTGTGGGGCAGGTTTAAGTGCAGTGAGGGTGGGAAGGAGGGTCTGGGTCAGGACAGAGCCAGGCAAGGTCAGAAAAGGGGAGGCAGTGGGCCAGCATTGAGACTAAGAACTGTCTGATGAGGAAACAGAGTTGTGGCTTAGAAAATGGAATATGACTGAGGCTGGAATGGACTGGTGGGGAAATGAAAATAGCACATGGGGGTAATTCAAGCAATCCAGGTCTCTGCAGTGATTCTTGAAGCACCCTGAGAGTGTGGGGCTGTCTGATGAGCTGGGACTGTGCCAGCTGAAGAGAAGTCATGTGGGAGATAACGAAATGAGAAGGGGAAGGCAGACAGCAGGAAAGCTGCCTCTGCACCAGGCAGCCTGCACTGCAGAGATTCCCTTGCTCATGATGTGCTCCAAGCATCTTTATCTGATCACTGGTAGGTCTCCAGGCAAGAGGTATGAGAGCCCATCGGGGACACAATCCCTCTGTCCTCCAGGGCTGGGCTTCCAGAGTCCTCTCATCTGAGAAGCCATGCAAATGAAATTTCCCTTATAGTGAATGCCTGGGAGTGTGAAATGAAATTCAGTCTCCCTCCAGAGAATAATTAATTTCATAATGGTTGAAAATAATTTAATTTTGCATAATGGGCAGAAATGAGCTTAGACTCCTTTTTTTTTTTTTGGAGTTTGCGAGTGAGATAGCGTGGAGACCTTCCAGGTGTAGTATGTGGCTTGGAAAATGCTGCCGGAGGATTAGGCAAGTGAAATACCTGGAGTCCCTGGCTGATATCTCAAGTCACATCTGATGCTTAGATTTCAAACCGCGGGAGGGGGTGGGGGAAACTTTCCTTTAAGAACTTTTTCTCAAAAAAAAAAACCCAAAGCAAAATGCACCAAACAAAACTCTGGGTGGGACAAAGGGGTAGATATTTATAACCCTGAGGATCAAGAAATCATAAGACATCTGTTCTATTTACTGCATTTAAATTTGTATTGTTATACAAACTCCACCTCTAGCTGTGCAGCTTCTGGAGGGACAAGTTGGTACGGAGTGATCTTGAAAAGATGAGAGAGATTCCTGGAGGAGAGATTTACATTGCGTATCATCTTATCACCAGTCTGTCCCTCTCGCTTTTTTTTTTCCCTGCACAGCAAAAGAGATGATTAAAGAGCCGGGGATTTAATTACAGCCAGGTATGCCTAGGGGGAAAACCCACTTTGTGAAAGGACCTTGCAACAACAAACAGAAAGTTCTCCAGTTTCCTCGCTTTGAAGGATTTATATCTGTGGAGGGGGGTGGGTTGGAGGGGGAAAGAAAGTGATTAGGCTGGAGTTTGCAAAACACACCATCCTCTTCCCCCTGCTTGGCAAAGTGCTGCCTTCAGCAGTTTGGTCCTCACCATCAGCCCTCCTTCCAGTCCCACCGCCCTCCTGCTCCTCCCCAGCACCTGAACTACTCAAGTGATTTCTGGCATCGCTGTGTCAGTAACACAGCTCCCTTTTCCCCCAGCCAGGGCTTGGCCGCCCGTGCAGAAAAGCCCCGTGGTTTGTGCTGGCCCCCATGGTGTGGCCCAGCCGGTGCCCACCCGCGCTCCCTGCCAGCCGGCGCTCGCCTGGGAACTGCCAGCCGGCACAATTTCAAAGGCGAGATACGGGTCCAGGGCGTGGGAGGCTGCTTCTGATGTGAATCATGCTATCTGTGCTAGGGATGGGGCCCTGCATCTTCTCTACGGGGCTGTACCAGCTTATCTGGCCTGCTGTGTCTGCCTTTCCGACCTTCTCACAGCTTTTCACTTCCAAGCTGTCGGGTGAAAGGGAACTTATTTTGTTGCTGGGCTCTGTCAAGCTTTCAACCGGTGCTGATGGAAGAATATTTAGAAAGAGTCCCGTGCCCTCTGAGCATCTGCATAACTTCTCTAACTTCAACAGGTGAGGTCAGCTGCTTGCAGGTGCCAGCCAGCTCAGCAGTGGCTCTGTGCAGCAAGGCTAGTACTTCGAAGTCTTCAAAAAACTAGTAGCACCTTGGACCTTCAAACAGAAACAATCTTTTCCATCCTGCAAGGGGTTCCTGAAATTCATTAGAGGTTAACAGTCAAATGGGTAATTGGCCTTTCTGAGCAAATGGGAGCAGCTGCTCTCCCAGAACCAAATGCAGTGATAGAGGCAGAGAATATTTTTCCATGTGATTTGCTGGACTAGTGTAGCAAACCCCCAGCTTGGTGAATCCAGAAAATGATGAACAGAGATTTGGCTGTTCTTATGCATTTATTGGGAGACTTATTTGCCTTTAAAGAAGGAGAGGGGGGAGGAAAAAAAAGATGAGTTGATTTTTCCTGTGACATGTGTACACAGCCACAGGCAGTGCCTGTTATTTCACTTGCAAACAATTTCCTCTCTCTTTTGTTTATTGATGACAGAAGGCATTCCAGCCAGGTACACTAGCTCTTCCCCGACTTCAAAGGAGGTCAGGTTACAAAGGCAAGCACCATCCAGGCAAAATGAAATGCAGGAGGGGAAGGCCCATTGCAGTCGATCTCAAGGGGAGTTTATGTGCAAGGAAAAAGCCCAGAACCTACCAGTAAGAACAAAAATAAGGATAAATTCCATTTATCAGCTACCAGAGCTTGTCCATGGGAGCGATGATGGCCAAGTCATCTGGGATGACCCCACTACCTGCTGGTAAAGGCAGTACGTGTCCAAAATCTTACATGGGAGAGTGCACATGAACCACCTTTCACTTTCACCTTTCACTTTCACCTTCCCACATGTGCTTGCACAGGCGGTTGCTGCTCATGCCAACCCAGGGTCTCTGCACCCAGGGAAAATTGCAGGCTGGAAGTAATCAGTTTTCAGGTCTAAATTCAGACTGTAAAGTGAGGTCAGAGCTCTTGGTGACTGGAAACGTTATCCAGCACCTAAATCAAGGCTCTGTGTCCAAACTCAGTATGATGGGCCTTGCCTGCCTGGGACTAATGGCTGGATCAGCAGCACCCATGCTGGGGAGGAAGGCAGGCAGCCCAGGTAGCCCACAGGGCAGGTTGCCATCTGTACAACCCAAGGATTGCTGCCCAGCCCCACGGGGAAAGCAGGTGACTTGGGCTCATGCTTGCCTTTGGAAATAGTCCCCTTGCCAAGCTGGTTGATTCAGCAGTGATGTTTTGCCTTGTGCTTTTATTGCTACAGCCCAAGTGATGGGAAAGCCCATGGGGAATGCCAGCATCGGCACGAGGACCATCCCTCTGCTCTGCTGACTCTGGGGACAGCTCATTCTGCACATCTCCAGGTCCTGCCTGCTCAGAGCCTGCCTCTGCTGCAGTGGTGCTTGTTGCCTTCACGCAGGGGCTGCTGCGCAGTGACAGCAACGTTTTTGGGAACGCCGCTCCCGCGGCCATCGCACGCACCAGGGACGTCGCTGATGATGTACCCTAATGACTTAGGGAAGGGCAGGGACTGGGCTGTGCCTGCACGGTGTATCCCAGTTAAATATGCCCTTCAAGTCTGGGCAAACTGGGAAACGTTTCCTTTCCTCCAATGGCTCAGCAGAGCCAAACTGGGGTTCGGGTGATGCCACCCTTGAGTCAATCCATGCCCTGTGACGAGGCTCAGCCCCCATCCCATGTGACTCAGCACAGCCCAGGCTGGGGAGAGCCAGTAGGAGGGACGGGGGAGTTGCAAAAAGTTAATGACGATTCTTCCTTTTTGGAGCACTCAGCTTAATGAAGCGTTACTCAGTGGCTTCCCCACCCACCCCCGGAGTAGGAGCTGCTGGGGCTGGTATCAGCCTCCTCTCATGGCCACAGCAGGGCTTTGGGTCAGGATGACTCAGGTCACGCTGTGCGTTGGCCAAGCCTTGTGCCACAGCAGTCTGCCCATGTCCCAGAGGCCACTTGACAGGTGACATGACCCAGGAAGGACACACAGGGCCTGTGCCAGTGTCACGCCACTGCTGGGCACACGTGAGCCAAGCTCTCGAGCCCTGGCCGAAGGCAGGGACAATGACAAAAAGGAGGCAGGAGCCAGAATGTCTTCTGGGTGTGATGTGCCCTCGTGTCAAAAATCCTTTGTGCTCTGAAGCAAAGGGAAGGGTTGAATTTTGATGGGTTTCCATTCAGTTGTATACTGTTGGAAATATATTCATTTTGTGGCTATTGTTCTTTATGTCAACTTTATTTTCACTCTATTACTATTTGCTTTTTGGTTTTGGGGGTTTTTTTCCTTTTTTTTTTTTTTCTAGAGTGCTTATTATAGATTAGCATTTCCTTTCAGTTTAATAACTTACTTTCTCATTTATTTTGCACTTATTTCCTTTCAGCTGGGTTTGGGTTTCCACCTCAGGAATAACACAGCAAGACTGAGTGCAGTGTAGTGTCAATCCTGGTCCAAGCAGATCACTGAAGTTTTCTCCAGGATGGAATGCCACAGAAACAAAGTCCACTAAAGACACCAAACAAAGCATTTTGAACTGGAGCTCTTCTTTCAAGTCAGAGGGGTTTTCATTTGGATCAAACAAACCCTTTCAAGGCAGGGAAAACTCTGTAGATTCCTATCTGTCCCTTCCCTCTATTGCAGTCAGTCAGACTTTGCTTCCACCATGATCTCTTCCAGCCTCTCTCCTCCTGTGTCCACTTGGGCCAGCATCACCTGAAGTATGGGAGATGCTGAATAGATTAAAAAAAGAGGGAATCCTTGCTCTGCAACGTGCTGGAAAAGTCAAATAATTTCTGGGATTTTAATATTTTACTCTTCCTTCCCTCCCCCTCTCCCCCAGTTTTTATTTAAAATCTGTAGAACCAGTTCCCCATCCTTTACATCTGCATGTACTGCTGGGACTGGATATTAGCATCTCCGTCATACTTGTTTCCTGCCTAAAAATTATGAACCACCCAATTTGTATATTTATAGTTTAAAATAATGGCAAGAGAAGGTACAGTCATTTTCCTCCTCTGCTTAGAAACGCACAGGTTTTCTTTGGGAGGACTTGCCAAGAATGAAGGCCATAGCATTAACCATATTTCACAAACTCATCACAAGTTAGAAAAGATAGTTTGTATCTGCAAGCGTTTTTAGAAAGTTTCAGTCACTGCTGCTGAGTAGGCAGTGATGGTAAACTCAGGCATACATCCTAAGACTTCCAGCTGATGGGATGGATCTCTCCCTAGGAGGCAAAATGCTTGAAATCATGCCTTCCAATCATTTACTGTGGCAGTGAGGTCCTTTTTTGTCAAAAAAACCCTGATGGAAGAACCTGTTTCTTTGAAGAAAGTAGCTGTTCTCTTCTGAGTTTGTTAAAGTGATGATAAATATCAGGCTAAATGGTGCTCATGTGTTTCTTTGCCAGGTTGTCCAGGGTCTGGTTGTCGGGAAACTCGCTAGTCACTGCACAGAGATGACCCTGCTCAGACTCAGCGTCTTCGTCTTTGCCGGCGTGGGCCTAGGCATGGTAAGGCAGGTGTGAAATCACCCACGACGCCTTTAACAACGTCACAAGCAGTGACACGAGGTCTGTGAGACCTGGCTGCAAGCTCTGCCCCTGGAAATGCCACCTCTGCCCCTCTTGGGTGGTCTTCGGGGCAGGGGAAACCAGCTCTCCTGGGCCTCTGCGCAAACAGAGCCGCGCTCAACGTCAGCGTTGCGCCAAACCGTGATAAAGAGCTGTGTGAGTAATAGTTATGGGGATTAAAAAATATATTAATCTTGCACAGAAACTCGCTAAGTCCCTCCTGAGTCACCGGATTTGCACAGAAATCCTGGCCTGGTCTTGTCAGCGACTGCATTTCCTGGACTACCCAGAAAGTAAATTAAGATTACAGTGGGGAAAAATCATTGCAGTTGTATATTGCAGTGAGACAGCGGAGGTTGTGTGCTCTCCTTCCAGGGCTTTATTTTTGTCTAATCCCCCAACACAAGAGTATTTGGGGAAGGAGGTAGCAAGGCAATCATTTTGCTCCTCCATTTTGGGGTAAGTGATGTTAGCTGTTGCCGCTTGTGTCCGCATGGGCAACAGTTGATGCCAGCCTCAAACAGTAATTGGAAAACGGAGTGGATGTAGGCAGCTCTGCTGGGAACTGTGTTTGCTCAGATAAGCCATGTTCAGGGCACTGGTAGCTCTGCCCAGGCCGTGGGGATGGAGGAATGCTGCTCACAGTCCCCATCAGTGCAGTGGACCCAAAGGACAACTGAGCTGCATCAGCCTTTCAACATTCCCTGCAGGATTTGGCCTCAAGCCTTGCTGCCAGGATGCTGGTGCTCCTACTGCTGCAGGTAGGATGAGTGCCATTCCCACAACCCTACCGCAGCCGTGGGGAGGTCAGGGCCAAGTCCTGGAGGGTGTTGAGGTTTGTGGTTCCCAGCTACATGGATGAGATGAGGCACCTACACACCTGAGCTAATCTGAGGATAAATAGTGTCTGAGATGAGGCTGGGAAGAGAGGATGGATGCAGACCAAGGGTTGGCTCTGCAGATGGAGCGTGGTCCCTTTGCCTGGGATTTTTGAGGCTCGTGGGGATTCTGTCAGGTGTAGAATGCTTGGGAAGGGTCTCTTCCAATTGGTGTCATGCTGTTTTGGCTGAAATCAATGTGTCCCCTTAGCATGGGACACCTGCACAGCTCTTGGTGCTCCTGAGCATAGCCTGGGAAAGACTTCGAAGGTCTTCCCACTGTTTTTGGGTCATTTGTGGGAGAAATTAGGTGGGACCAAGGTGGACCTGGCCCATCTGGAGAGATGAGCACCCTTAAACAGGTGCAGGGCAAGTGCTGCTGGGACTGAATCCCTGTGCTGAAGCCCGGTCCCATGGGAATCAGGCAGTGCAGCAACATGAATTATACGGCTTTTGTGCACTGAGGTCTCGATGACCTCCAGGGAGGGCTGGAGTCAGGTGGAGGTAGGAGAGAAAGCCTCAGTGACAGCAGAGGGGCACAAGGGGCAGCATGGATGTCCCAGTGCAGGAAGGCTCGCATTGGCTGCACGAGGAGGGGAGCCAGGAGCTGGGAAGGGAAGTCATCTTAGAGCTGGCAATTATGCCAAGCCCGGAGGGCTGTGGACATCCTGACAGCACGGGCCTGGGGACAAGGGTCAGCAGTGACTTCCCACGAGAACTATTCATAGGCAAATGCAGCTGCGATCCTCTTTGCCCGGGACGCCTTGTTAAAAAGCGCTCTGTCCAAGTGGCTGCCAAGAAAACATCCGCTTCTGGGGTGGCTTTCTGTCTCGGTGGGCATGAGTGCTGTCAGAGCAGCAGCCCCAAATGCAGGACTTATTGGGTGACGCTTTTAATCCTGCACAGCTGCTGGTGGAGGAGCATCCCACCTGCTGTGCCCTTGCAGCATGTGGCCTCCAAACGAAGCAGTTCCCCTCCCTGAAGGATGAAGTGAGGAGAAAGGCTAGCTGTTAATAAAAGACACTCCAGAACCCATCCTGATATCACTGGGAGGGGAGGTGGGCTGAAGCATTTTTGGAAGGCTGGCACAAGCAGCAGCAGACAGACAGCACTGCAGCTGGGAGGAGGCTGCAGGATGTTCCCAGCAGCAGGCAGCTGGAGAAGGGAAGGGGTGGGCTGGGAGCTCAGCAATAACACCTGGATGAGGAGAGGAGGGAAGAACCAGTGTCTGATCTGCAGATGTGAGCTGGGAGAGCGTGGGCAGGGCTGTAGGAGGGCTTGGCAGTTGCGATGGGGAAGTTTTTCCCTTTGTCTGAAGGCACGGCTGTGCCTCATCCTGCCTCGCTGCCTGCATTTCCCAGGCATTTGCTTTTTGAGTTGTCTGCTAAGACTCCTGGTTCTGCTTCTCACCTAAAAAATTATTTCAGATCTGCTCACCTCAAAAAAACTACTCACTACCCAGCAGCTGAGGAGTAACAAAGACTGGGCTCTGCCTGGCTTGGTTCTCCGTCAGCCCCAGGGAAGTGAGGAGCCATTTCCCCTTGTTTTACAGGAGACACAGATGTGTCTCTGCTCTTTTCTGCTCACTTGCTCCAGCCTGTGAGGGAGTCTATACAAAGCAGGAGGGATTAAAACTGATTTTTCCTACGAGCTCCGCAACGTCCTGCAATGACATTTGCCCTAGCAAGGAATTACTCTCCTTCCTTTTGTTTATGTACCAAATACCTGTTCCTCTGTCTTTGTTCTCTGGTTCCTTAATCAGAAGTGCCTAGATCTTAACCAAAATGTAGGCAAAGAGCCCCTCTGAGGAGAAAAACCTGGCTGTATGTGACTCTAGAGGGGAACTAGGAATAAACCTCAACATTTCCAAGTCATTAGTGAGCAATGTCTCTGGGCTTCTCCATCTTCTGTAGCCGAGAGGCAGGGACCAGATCTTAGGACAGAGAACCCCAGAGAATGAAACTTCTGGCTAAACCAGTGACAGAAATGTTTTCCAGCCACAATAACACACCTTGAGACATGGGTTAGGGCAAGAGACTTGCAATAAAGGGGGAATTTCCTTTCTATGCCCCAGAGAAATCCATTCATTTGACCAGCAGGGCTTGTGAATGAGGCGGGAACTGCTCCAGCCTTACAGCTTAGGGAGCCTCACCGCTTTTGTTTCAGCATTAAACAGCTGGAGGGATGTCTCCGCTAAGAATATGTGCAATAACAAAATCATTACTCTCCCTAATTATGCTCGCTAATGTGCACTCATGGCCAGAAGACCTATTCCAGATTACTGAATTTGGTGAATTTATTTGCGGGGAAGCAGCAGAACAGGATTAGAAATCCCAAAGGTACGGTGTTACATAATGCACCGCGCTCATTTATTTTGACAGGCTCAGTTTAGTTTTAATTATTTATGATAATGAACCAAAAAGCCTTCTCTAGGCTGTTTTGTATAAGTAATGGAAGCTTCCTGAAGTACACCACACACATCTGCTGTTCGACATTTCCTCAGGAGTTGGACAGAAGACAGAGGGAAGGGTGCAGGGACGTCACTAATTCCCAGACACTAAAAATACCCACAGCAGTGCCGGGGAAATGTGCTGCCAGATTGTAGGGTATCATTTGCTCCGCATGCTTGGAATAATTCACTGCAGACAAATGGCAGGCTGTGAAAGACCCCGCAACGGCCGGAGCCGCACCACCACATATCATTTGTGGCTCCCACAATTTACCCAAATCATGGCCTTGACTCATGGTTTTCTTCCAGGTCGTTTCTTGCCACAAAGTCACCGTTTGTGCTCTCTAATGATCTGTGATCCGTTGTGTCCTGTCCCTTAGGCCCTGATGAGGACCGTGTGGCACTACTGCATCATTGCGGTGCCGCTGGTGTTTGCCTTCAGCATGCTGGCCACCATCACCGACAGCATCCTCACCAAGGCCGTGCCCGCCTCTGACACTGGTAAGGCCCATCAAAAACAATCAGACTGGTATTTTCTCAGTTTGGAGTCCACTGGGCACTTCCCAGCTCCCACCACAGCTGTGGAGCACTGGGGCACACTCCTGGTGAACACCCAGACCTGGCTGGGCACGCGATGAGTGTCAGCAGAGCAGATGAACAGGGACTGGTGGGGCTCATGATGGACTTGGACAACCTTGAGCAAGCATCCCACGATCCAGTGCTTCCAGTCCTGTGCTGCCTGCTGACATTCACAGTGGTGGGCACAGACAGGGAAGGCTTTCCCAAACTCTCCTTTCCATGGAAAGTCAAGGTATGTTAAAAAAAACCAAAACGCTGCTCTTCCACTGTGACAGTGACAGAGAGGGCTGCTTGTTCACACCTTTTAACTTAGGGCATCTCAGGAGGGGATTCTGGATTACTCTTTGCACACATGCTTTGCCTGATGCAATAATTGCCCCCCTCTCTCTGTTTTGGCCTTGTTTCAGTCAGAGTTCCTGTATTTCTCCGTGCAAGACAGCTGTGGTAGACACTTAAATCTTTATACCTGGGGCTTTAGTTCTGTTGATGAAGGAAATATGCCTACATTATTGTCATGGGAGCCTGCCTGAGTTTGTGCCAGGATGCAGCTGGCTTAACCCAGTTTGATGTCTTTTGCTCAAGCCCTTTCAAGGTTTGCTCCCAGAGCAGGTACCCAAGAGTGTCTCTGCTTTAGCTGAGGCTTTCTGGGATGCCAGTCTGCACCCTTCATGTTCTCTAGCAGCTGCCTAAGTAGATACCTCTGCACAGACCCTACCAAGAATGGGAGCTGTAGTTTGCACAGCCTATTAGTGAAGTTTATAAAGCACTTTTGAGATGCTTCTGGGTGAAGAGCTTTTCTGAAAATCACTTCAGTAGTTTATTTGTAGAGCTGACCCACTGTATCTCCTGCAAATGCTGGGAGCCTGTGATTTTCGAGTGGGATATTTCTACCTGGGAGGACCACTTATCCCCAGTCTTCACCTCCCTGGGAAGAGTCTCAGCCCCTCTCCTCAACCAGGAAGAAAATTTGCTGCTTCATGACTTGGAGCAATGTTCATGTGAGGGAGAGCCAGGGGGAAGGGCACTAAGCGGCTTTGGGATGTATAACCAAGCTGGAATTCATCCAGGCTCTTCTCAAAGGGGTTTTGTGAGGAAAACCAGAGCCGTGCTTAGGTTTTGGAGCCCGGGGGCAGACTTTGGTCAGAGAGGAAAATGGGTTTAGTTGCCTCACCCTGCTCCCTGCTTGCATATGTTGTCGGGCCAGCCTGTGCCTTGGCGGGGTGGATAGTGTCCCCATGGCAGGGCAGGATGGAGGCAGTCTGCAGAGCTGTGCAGATGCTCAGGAGCAGGTTGCAGGTCATCAGGTGATGCCATAGGCTACCGAGGGCTTTCCCCTTCCTGTCCATCCTGGGCTGCTGTCACGCCAAGTGCTACTATAAATGCGGAGTTACAGCTGGCTCCAAACTGGGCATGCCACGGAGGGACGCTCTGGCACAGAGCTGGCACTGGGGGAAAACCTTGTCACTGCCACTCCTCCCGGGCCCTCACCTTTCAAGCTGTGCTTTTTCCTTGCAACATTTCTGGGGGAAGAGGCATCTAATGGTCTTGTGCTTGTTTTGGATGTACCCGGGCAGGGGCCGGGGCGAAGGCAGGAATGCCTGACACAGCAGAGCCGGCAGGCTGCCTTTCCACAGCAGCTGCAGCAGTGACAGTGTGGGTGTCTCACAGAGAAATGCAGCTATTAAAATGCCTGCCATCCATCCCTGGCCGTGGGTGGCACCCCGCAAAGGCTGCTCCACCCATACAGCAGCCTAAAGGCTGCTCCTTCCTCTGCGAGCCCGAGACCGGCTCTGCAGAGAGAGCTTTTAAGTGGCACGTTAGAAATCCTCACTATGAGCGTGGAAATACGGCTTTATGGAAAAGCTTTGCTGTCGCTGTGTCAAAAACCTTAGCACTCACTTGCAACAACTTTTAGTTAATGCAAGGAAATCACATTGAGAATTTGCCTTTGGAAGCATCACTTTTGAGCCTTACTGCTGTCTTTTCCTGATGTTTTTGTCAGCTTCTGGCCTGTAGAACCCGTGGAGGTTTTTCTTTGGGTCAGAAAAAGGCTTTCTGAAGGAGCTGGAGTTTCGGCTGAGCTCAGGTGTCCATCTCAGCATGGGGCTGGGACAGATGGGGCGTTGCAGGAGTGTAGCCTGTCCGCCCTTGCTAGACACTGAGTCACCCATTGTTGCGTTTTAAATAGGCATCTCGGAAAGGGAGCAGTGGGAGGTGGCACAGCACCATGCCTTGCACCCATCAGCCTGCTTTAGATCCGATCCAAGGCTGCTTCCGTCCAAGGCTGATGAGTTTGGCGCTTGCTCTTTGCTTATGGCTGGGGCTTTGCACAGAAGCAAAGGTAGCAGAAATGATTTAATTAGTTTCCCTTTGATTTTTTTTTCTTCCTTCTCTTCATCTTCAAAGGCAGGAAGAGAAAATTCAACCCCACATGCACGTGCTGTTCAGCTGGACGTGTGAGCTGGTGGGAGGGCAGCCCCGAGCCCAGGGGGACTTGCATTCACACAAGCACTCCTTGTCAACCCTGGTCCTTCCCCAAGAATGGAGGTCTTGTTCCTGCACAGATCCCCCCCTGCTCCCGGGGGAGGGAGGCAGGAAGCCCTGCAGAGCCTCCGTGCGTAACGGGCCCATGTGCCCTGATTTTATTTGTGCGTCAGAACCTGAGGAGGAGAGTTTGCAGCCAGGCGGGGCTCGGGGCACTGAACCCCCCAGCTTTGCTCGAGCTGTGCAGGTTCAAAGGAACCTGCTGGCGACAGTGACCTAATGGTTAAACCCGATTGCCCCATGGGCGTGTGGCTGATCTGGGCCAGCACCATCATCTGAGCGAGGCAACAGGATGTGAGCTGGAAAGGAGTCGCCCGTCTTGGAGAGCCGCCAGCACCCAGCCCTGAAACCTGCGGGAGCAGAGGAGATCTGGGGTGGGAGGGGAGGATGGGCTCCCAGCCGGCACAGGTCATGCCAGGTATGGGAAAAAGGAAGGGAAGAAAGCTGGAGAGGGAGAAAAAAGGGCAGGGAAGGTGCAGAAGGTGGGACGGCTATGGCAAAGAAGGTGAGCATGTGCGCTGGCAGAGCTGCGCGAAGGAAATTTTCTGCTGACACGGTGACTTGTCCCAGTTAAAGGTCTTGCCTTACATGAGATCCATCACATGTTCAGCTTCACCACAGAGCTACGGCCATGCTGCAGAGCTGAGATTTACAATGTCCCAAAGCCTGAGGGCGTCTGACACGAGGGATCTAATTTAAGCCCATTAAACAGAAATTATCTTTCTCAGCAACATTTTGGAGAAGTGCAGAGGGAGAGCCCGGCCTTTTAAGACGATGGATTTCTGCTCCAGAAAAAAAAAAGGAAAGGGAAAAAAGTGCCTCCTCCATCATAAGAGCCAGTTTGGCAATTGCACGTAGTAATTAGTTTAATTCAAATACCTAGAGGGGAAAAAATAATTGCAAAACCTGCCCAGAGAGTTTGGTGGTTGTGGGATGGTTCCCATTGGCAAAGGGTCAAGGCAAGGTCCCACCCATGGCCTTTGTGTTCCCATGCGCGGGAGGAGCGCTCAGCAGCGCTTCCCGGGAGATTTCCCTCTCCACATGGTTACACCCTTGGCTCGGGCTCATTGCACAAGTATTTTAAGCATGCTGATAAAAGCCCAGCAGTCGCTGCCCGGCATTACACGAACACCTGGCTGCCTGTTCTCTCTGGGAGCTGGGGATCATTTCCCCGTGGTTCCCCACGTTAAATATCGCAGTCAGCTCTAAATCTTATTGCATTCAGCACAGCATTCTCCTCATCCTTCCCAGGTGTGTGGCAACAACACCTCAGCGTGTGTCTTAGTGGAAAACTGATGCCAGCAGCCCAAATAATCATGCTGATAGTAAAAAAATAATTGCAAACATCATTTCAGAGCTGGGCACAAGTTTATTGAATGTGCTGCCAGCTTGCCCTTCCTCCCAGTGTTGGGGGCTAATGATTTTCCGGCTGGCTGGGTATTTTCTGCTCCTCTGAACGTGACAGCTGTCCTGAACAAAGAGTGCAGGACAAAAGAACAAACTGGGTATGTGTGGGACAGCCTTGTGTCCCAGGGGATATCCTGGCCATCCGTCTGCACGTGGAAAAAAACCTTGCCTTTGCCAAACTGGAGGTGCTTCCCCATCCGCCGGGTTCCTGTTAAGGATGCAAATGTGAGGGAACCGGCCCAGCCGGGAGAAGGGCTCGCATATCCATCCAAATGGAAATATCCGCTCTTTTGGCAAAGGGGGGTGGGGGAATATCTTGAGGGGGTTCTGTCTTTATCTGTGGTTTTATTTATTTATTCTTAAAGACCTAGTTAGGCCTAACCCTCTTACTCCTGCTAGAGAGCTGTTTCTCTGTTTCACACTAGAGAATAAATGGCAGTAGTAGCCTGGCTGGAACAGGGCCCACTCAGGTAATTAGGAGATTGGAAGAATCTGTGTGATTTGCTAGGAAGGCTCAAACATGATCCCAGGAATTACCTCTCCATCCCTAATCCCATGCAGTAGTTACCAGCCCTGCCGGATGTGATGTTCAGCAGCACTTTCCGGTGCCAAAGGCATCCCTGGACCCTGGTGACAGCAGTGGTGAGCACCCCCTTTGCCTTTTGGGCAGTGCTGTGATTGCCCAGACCGCTCAGGGAAGAGCCGAGCTGGCTCGTGGTGGAAACTGGTCCCCACACCTGCAGGAGACCCTAACCAGAACAAGCCCTAATGGGACCGCTGTAAATTAATACAAGAAATTATTTGAAGTGATTTGCTACTACTGCAGGGGAGCAGCATCAGGGATGAAGGGGATCCCCTGTGGTCTTCTCTGCTTTTCTATGCCAGGACTCGCTCTCACCCTGTGTGTCTCTGCCATCTCTCCTAGGTGCCATGCTTGGGATTTGTGCCTCAGTGCAGCCCTTGACCCGGACGGTGGGTCCAACCATTGGTGGAGTTTTATATAAACAATTTGGAGTCTCCTCCTTCGGGTATTTACAGCTAATGGTCAATTTAGGTTTGTTTGTTTACCTCTTAAAGAGTAAAATCGCAGTGGGAGAGATGAAAAGCCAATAATACAGTTGCAAGAAAGTAACCCCCTTATTTTTTCCATAGAAATAAATTGTTGAGTTTTATTTTTGATTCCGTAAACCTAGAATAAAACAATTGGAACAATCCTTCCATTTTGTCAACATTGCATCTAGAGTAAGGGACAGATCAGTTTGCAAACGTCTTGGAGCCACGCTGGAGCAACTGGGGGCCACGGGACCCCTGGAGCTATTGGGTTCCTCCCATTCCCCCCCTGCAGCAGGGGCTGTCATGGCAGGCAACAACCCCAGACCCCCAGCTGTTGTCAGGCAGCATTCCTGCTTGGATTCACTGAAACTGAAGGGATTAGGAGCCAGTGCCTTTGCTCTGGTTTGGCCTTTTATTTCACCGCCCTGAAATGGTACCAAGAAAAAATGGGGGGTAAAACACATCTGCTTTTAAGCGTTGTTTTGCTGCATTAAATGTGTCTCCAGTGTTCTCAGGTTAGAGGGGGCACTGAGGCCAAAGGCTTTCAAATGCTGTGGCCAGAGGTTTGCTACATCCACAGCTCAGTCGTGTGCAACCCTGCCTGTGCACGAGCTGCCAGCAACGAGCAAGGAGGATGCAAAGCCCCGACGTACCAGACGGCAGTGCCAGAGCCTGCCCGCCGCTTCCAGAAACTGGGCCAACCCTCCTTCCAGGTTTTTCCCCCCTTCCTGTACCGAGTCTCTCTCGCTCTTACTACAGGCTTATGTAATTGCATACTTTGCAACTTCCTCTAGTGCAAAGTCTCCTGCAAGAATTGTGCTGATATTGGGAAAGGGAAATTACCTGCTGGAAATGACCGAGTCTGGAGCAAGTACTTTGCCTGCTACGCTCACAGTCCTGACTGCCGGAATTGAGTCGAGTGCTGCAGCATTGCTCTCGAGGAAGCCCAGGTTAGTTAGTGCAAATTGAGCCTCACAAAAGAAAACTTCAGTACTTTTATCCAAAAAATCAGATTTTTTTTTTCCAAGCTTCTTGAATCGGGTGCTCTAGGAAAAGAGCCTGCCTCCATTCTTCAGTTATCCTGGAGAAATTTAACTCTGTCTAGAGACTGCAGAGGTAAAGGAAGAGAGGAGAGCGAGTTCAGCTTGCTTTGCTACAAAGCTGAGGAATCCGCGGAGCGTTGGCGCTCTTATTCCGAAACCAAGAATCCAGTTTTGTGCCTTAGCACAGCACTGAGCTATGGGGGCTGGGGGAGGACGCAGGGCGTTCGCAAAGGGCAGCATTTTCCTGTGGCAGGGAGCTCCTGCGCCTTCTGCAGCTGCCATTACTCGATTTTATGGGAAAGAGCTTCTGGAGGAGCACTTATGCAAGCGGTGGTAGGCTTTTCTGTCTCCACCACTGATCAGAACTGAACCTCAACACCTTTTCCCTCCCTGGTCGGGAGACAAGGTCAAACACAAACGGGTTGTCTGGGCTTTCTCCACCTCCCACTGCCCAGTCCAGGGCACCAAAAAGCCAAGCCTCACCCACTCTTTTTAAGCCACTTCACCACTGCCGTATCCACAGATATGCCTCAACAAAAGTTACTGCAGCCCAGAGTACAGTAATAAAAAGTGAACATTTCAAGTAATTTATTTGGAATGGACACATTAATGCAAAAGCAATATTAAGACCAGTAACTGCTGAAAGACATTCAACAAAATAAATACAAATATAGATACTACAAATAATTTAAACTGTGTTTAACACCACCAGTCAGTGTTGAATCTTCCTTGCATCTCATAAATAGAAGATAATAGTTCACAAAGCTGTGCCACTCAAAACACGTGGACACTTTGCTAGAAGTCCTGTACGAAAGTCTTTGGTTTTTCTTTATGCATCTCAGGCAAAGCTCAGGGCTCTTTGCTCAGCAGCCGCAATGGGCTTGGAGAAAACCAAGCTGCTTCCAGCTCTCTTCTTTGCTTTCCTTCATTGGTACCCTGTCCCATTTCAGTCCAAGACACTCGATCTGGTTTATCATCCAGTGGTATGCTCTAAAGGTACCAAGAGAAAGTGGGTTAGTTAAACAAGCAGGACAGCAAGGCACAGGAAAAAAAAAATGGGGGGCTTTAAAGGGAGAGTAAGCGTTGAGCATTTATTTTCACAGATTTTTTGTTAGCAGATTCTGTGAGGAAAGCACGGCCAAGTGCCATGCCGTTTTCCCCGCCACCCCCACGCCGTCCTCTCAGCACACCGCAGAAGTCCGGCTCAGCAGAAATTCCCCGGGGCGCACGGGAAAAGGTGCCAAACGCCGTGCGATGGCTCGGGGCAGGGCAGCGCTCCCCGGCAGCCCGGCGCTGCCGCGGCCGGGCAGCACGGCCCGGTTTCGGGGCGCGGCCGGGGGTCCCTCCGGCCAGAAGGGGTGCGCGGGGAGCCCCAGGCCCGTCCGGCTGCCCGGAGCGGGCGCAGGGGAGTAAAGCAATTTAAAAAGATCGAAGGGAAAGCCCACGAAGCGGCGCGGCAGCAGCGCCGAGGGGCCGGGCGGGCTCACCTGGGGCCGGGCCGGCCGGGCGGGCGGCGGCGCTCAGGGCGCCCGGGCCAGCCGCCGCTCCTGGGTGCCCGCCGCCTGCTCCATCTCCTGGCGGCTCTTGAAGT
>VWZW01007437.1:91227-103603 GCA_013397115.1 Edolisoma coerulescens
GGCCACTGTGATCTGAGACAGCCCCCATCTTGGCGCTCTGAGCACTCCGTGCCACTTCTCAGATCCCCACTGACCCCACTGCTCCCAACATGATGCTCCCAAAACTCTGTTCCTAGGGACCTGGATCTGGGCATTTTCACAGCATTGGATCTGCCCTGGCATCATCTCCACCTGGGGCAGAGGGTTCTGAGCCGAACCTATGGTGGATTTCTGCCATCTCCCGTGGGCATCTGGTCTGAGTCCAGCCCCTGGTCACCCCAAGAGACTCAGCCAGGGTCTGACCGAGCCCACCAGCTTCATTTGAGGCCCTGCATCTCATCAGCTCTGCACCATCACCATCAGCCCTTCCTTCGTCCTTTCCTCAGGGCAACCCACCTCTCCAGTTTTGCATTAACACTGCTTCCCCTTATTTTCATCCCCTCCAATCACTAGATTTATCCCATTTTCTTATCCCTAGCCCACTCCCTCCTCCAGGGAAGGCACCACAGTTACAGCCTGGCCAGTGCCCGGCGCCATGGGGAAGCCAGTAAAGGCTGCGGCAGCTGGAGGTGATATTTAAGAGGCACGTGTGAGCCTGCAGTCCCTTCCTCTTGGACACCTTTCATTTTGTCATTCCTTCACAACAGTTGACACAAGGCTGATCCAGCTTCCCAGCCATTGCCTTGATGCTGCAGCCAAGGGCAGGGCTGTGCCTAATGAACTTGTTCACGCTGTTTCCCCAGCAGTATTTGCTCAGGTATGCACCATGTGCAGCATCACCCTTTGGACTTTGAGCCCCGTTCTCCTCCATTGCCTTCCCTGAAGGACCGGCACCTCTGTAGGTGTTTGCAAGCCAAACCCCAGAGGTGAGCGTACAGAGCAAGGCCTGGCCCCTTTGAAGGGGCTGGCAGTGTTCCCAGGGACGTCGGCAGGGTCAGAAGCCCATTTCCTGGGAACAAATCAGAGCTAGAGCCAAACCCATTTCCGCTGCAAATCACTCATCTGCTGGAGGATAGGGCCACGCTTTGATAATTCGCTGCAGCGTGCACATCTGTGGGGAGGGTCAGAAAAAAGGTGGGGGCTGCGTGGTGCTCATGGGGTTGATGAATGAGCCAGGAATGGTTTGGCTGAGCTTTTCAGGGAGGGATGGGCTGGGAATTGCTCTGGGAAGACCACGGTGGCCATCACTGCTTGTGGGGTAGGGGAGAGGCTGCAGAACATATGTGGAGCTGTGCCCTGGCATGTGAAGAGCTGCAGGCTTTTCCCTGAGAGCCAACACTGTACCTCAGTTTTCAGTGTGATTTATTTTGTTTCAGTGAGGGGAACAGCCCAGATTGATTTACAATTAGGCTGCACATCTACATTTTCAGGGCAGATGCTGGTCTGCTCTGTAAAACAAGTTTCTGACCAAAAGGCCCCATAAGAATAAGGGAGCTGGAGCCAACCAGGAGCAGAGCTGGATGTTAAGCAGAAATCATTAGGATATTTTTAATTTGGCCCCAAAATGAAACAGGGAATGGTCTTTATGCACAGGAAATGGGACACCACTTCAAAAAGAACAAAAAAAACCAGGCAGCAAATCAGGAGCATACAAGGAACATCTGGAGGAAGGCTCCTGGTGTGGAAAGGCTGCAGGACTTGGCATGTTTGTGCACACCTTGCTTCAAAAGTTCCAGTAAAAGGACCTGAATTTCCTTTTAAATGAAACTTGTATTTGTAGATGCAGGGTCAGCAGCCCACTTTGGTCTCTATTTTTCTGCTTTTGCTTTCATCTGAGTGATTTTTCTTGTGCATTTATCCATCATTTTGAAATATTTAAAGCCTCCCCCAGCTGTCACCTCAGTAAACTTCCCTTAATGCTGGCCAAATTAGAAAACTTTTTAAAAAAAAAAAAAAAAAGAGGAAAAAAAAAAGAAAACCTTGCTCATGGTGGAAAAAGGGAGAATCTTGCAGAACAGGGACCCTGCATTTGAACATATGTCCATTGTATGAAGGCTCCACTTTTTTACCTAAAATGGGTTAGTTAAGTGGATAAAAGAATGAAAAGAAAGTCCAGTATATTAAAGTACCATAATTTTAGGTCTCTGCCATTGTGACCATACAGAAATTCTGTACAGTAGGTTTTAAAATTTAATTACATTTACTGAGACAGAAAGCAAAGGTGGCTGTAGCTGAATCCAAAATGGGCAGCAGAGCCGAATCATGAGCAATCTCCTACAGGAACATTTCTCAGGGAAGAATGGAGAGCTGCAAGGAGCTCAGAGCAATCTGGTCCAGGAAATGTGGCAATTGCTTCCAAGTAAGTAGCACAGCCCTAATCCTAATGCATGCCATGGTAGCTGGTCACTGCTGGTACAAGTATATAGCATTAGTTTTGCCTGAGGAAAGAAAAAATATTTATATTGCCCTATTTTTTTAATAATAAGGGTTAATAACTTAGGTGAAGAGCTGAAAGCATGGTGCGGATTTCATCTCAGCACCTGGGGAGAGGGGTGAGAGATGTGGTGCAGCCCCACATCGTACCCTGGCACTACAGCTTGGGACAAGTGTCACAGGGCGGTGTGAGTACCTGCAGGTAGTGGAAGGGTTTGATAATTAAGGGCCATGACCAAGCTGCAGCTAATGGGAGCTCTGGGTGATTGCAGCTCAGGTGCTGCTGCTGTCTCTGGCTGGCAGCTGGGAGGAACCTGTCACTCCCTTTGGTTTGGGTTTAGTTGTGTTACCAGTGAGAGCAAGAGAAGGGATTTTTTTCTTGTAACCCAGCACATCACCATGGCTGTGCCTCTACAGTGTGTGAGCTCCCAAACACAGCTACCATGGCTGCCTTTAATATAAAGTCATCAGGCACCGACCCTCCTTTGCCCCTCAAATACAAGACATCTGCAGAAATCTCAAAATTTAGGGATTTGTCTCTGTTCTTAGAAAGAGGGGTAAATAACACAGTGGGGAGTGTGAAGCAGGGAAAGGTGGCGGGAAATAGACTGACATTCAGTCACAGGAGCCTTGTCCCACATAACCACCTCCCTCTTCCCACACTTGCCAGGGGTGCTGGCACCATCCCCTGCTTTGCCCCAAATCCATTTCAAATCTACTAGGGGCATTTTTTAAAAGCCTACATGGCAATTTGGCATGCAAGTGTGGCTTCATCCCCCTCCCCGGGGAAGGGAACAGCATTGGGCTGCTAAGGGGGGATGTTTTTGTGTGTGTGAGTGTGCGTTGTGTATAGGGATTTTTTTATGGGTGTGGGATGGCCGCACTGAGCCTTGATGGATGGGCTGGCGGCACCAGCTCTTGCAGGCCGCATCAATGGCTCTGCCATGACACATGTCTCTGAAGTGAGTGCCTGCTCCAGAGGAGGGATTTGATCATCATTTCCGAGGATGAGGCATCGTGTACCCTGCTCCTGGCAACATCGGGTTGCCTTAGCTACGTGAGTCACGGTAACAAAGCACGGCAGCCATGCAGGCACTGCCAGGAGCAGCCCATGCTTTAAGGTCAAGGATGAGGATGGAGAGGGATCACACTGAGGAAAAACGCAAAAAAAAAGGGAGTTTTCTCAATTTACCTCCTCAGCAGCTTTCCCCATGTGCCCATTGGTGGGACCTGCTGCCCTTTTCATGGGATTTAGCTGTGCATTTATCCTGCTGAGGTTTCCAGCTGGCCCCAGCATTGCATCTCCCTCCCAAAAGATGCAGGAGCTCAAGTTGCAGCTATCAGCCATTGCAGGGTACTGGCATTCCTGCAGCTGTCTTGGGTTTATTCCGATTGTCCCTCTGTAATCCTGGAGCCATGCATCTCCTCTCCCAGGGGTCTGTCCCTGGAGAAGGACCCCTAATTTTGCCAGTGTTAATGTAGGCTTCTCAGCAGCAGAGGGAAGTGGAGATTGAAGGCTGTAAAATTGCTTTTATTATAATGATTTCAACATGACATCTGTAGGGGAAAAAGCTGGTTTACAGGACTGACATTGTAATCCTGGCAGCTGAAGTCGATTAGTAACAGAGAAACATATGGTCTTGCATTGTAAATTGCTGCCCTCCATGTTTATATTAGGGCGTAGCTGTATCCACAGGCACTTTTAGCTGGAGCTCACTATAGTGACCACTGAGTCTCCTAGGAAACTTGGACTCAAAAAAACCTAAATAGCTGTAAACTAAAAGTGTGGGTTGTTACTGGGGAAAGTCTGTGATGAGCAGAGAATTTTCATGTTTTTCCCATTTTATTCCATTTTTNAGTTTTCTTTTTGGGGGGGGTGGGGTGGTTTGTTTTTATTAGACTGTTCCAGAGTATCTCTGGGAAGTTTTTGGTTATAGTTCCTTATAATTCTCTTCCTTCAGAAATGTCCTGGGACAAACTGGTGCCATTGGGTCCCTCCAAATTGCCCTGGTGAGCTGGTGGGTGCCAGTCCCTCTGCAGGCAGGACCTCCTGGGAGGGTGTGGAGCACATCAGGGCCAGCTGCCCATGATGGAGATCCCCTGCGAGGGGGCTCAGTCTCCCTTGGGGGTGTTCAGGTCTTTCCATAAATGCAGAGGGAGCTCAGGTAAGTCACACCAAGATGGCCAAGCTCAGGTGAAGAAGCTCTTCTCTTAGGGGCAGTTCACTTGGAAAGGTCTCAGCTAGGGGGATGAAGGCCACCAAGGCTGTTTGTTAGGTGATTACAGTAAATGACATGCAGCAGGGCTGGAGCTTCTGGGTTAATTTAAACAAGAGCAGCAGAGGAAGCCTCTTTGCTCAATCTGTGAGATTCTTTTTTTTGTACCATACGCAAGCCATGGATTAATCAGCAATAGCACGTAGCCCAGCTTGCTCAATTTACTAATATTTATATCTGACTAAGACTCTTTTTTCCTGAGAAGCTTGAAGTGTCTCATCCCACTGAGTCAGTGTGTTACCATTACATGTTGTAAACTGCTGCAGACAGTCATGGAGCAGTTGTGAGGGGCTGGGAAGAAAAGACATCATTTCCCGTAAGCCGGTCCTTGGCTGCGCTCGGCAGCAGACAGCCAAATAAGGGTGGGAATGAGCCAAATCAAGCCTGCTTAGGAGGACTCCAGGCCCTTAAGTTCCATACTGGGATTAAAAACTGTGGGGAGAGGGGCTGTTTTGCTCTCTCTTCCCAGCAGCCTGGGCATGACTGTGTGTGTAGTGTGTTCCCCACTCTGGGACAATGTGTAAGTGTTCAATTTGGTTACTAAAATAGAAATGGGAAAAGAATCTTGTGTTATCTGGTCTTTTGAGCTGTTGGTCCCCCTCCTAACACACATATTTTTGAGCCTCTTGGCCCAATTTCAAGCCCATTTGGCAGAAATACAACAGGTAGGAAGTTGCTGCGAGGTGCCTGTGTAGCTTGGCCTGGCTTGGAGGAGCCTGGATGCATCTTCATGCAGGTGAGGAAGGTGTTGACCCCACAGGCTGGGTTTGGTCCAGGACTGCTGTTTAGATGCTGGTAGACCTCGATACAGCCTGTTCTCAGGATCATCTTCACAGAGCAGCTCCCTGAGCATCGTGGTGGATCCATGAATACCCTGAGATGTCAGTGGGGGGGAGAGAGCCCCATAGCCTGGCTGCCGTGGGACCCGCGGTGACTCAGTACTTCCCCTTCTGCCAAGGGAACGGAAAGCCCAGCCAGTGGCTCGCCAAGCACTGCCCTGAACTATGAGCTTTTTTACTGACCCCTCTGAATGCTGTCAACATTTTCCCATGTCCAATGAGCTCAGGAGATGGTTTAGGCTACAGCTCACAGTTTTAAAATGATGGGACATTCCCCCGGTGAAGCATTCAACTTCCCATACTAAGTCTGTTGGGACAAATATTTGGGATATCTGTATTTTTCAGCAGCAGTAACAAATGTCTGAGACCTCAGCCTGGGCTGACGCTGATGAGCTCTTTGCACGGGAAGTCCCTGGTGGTTTCAGCTCCTGCCATTCAGCCTGACATTGCCTGCCTGCTGCCAGCCAGACTTCTATTACCCTGCTGTGCCACAGCAATGGCCTTTACCAGAGACTGTGAAGGGCCAGGCCTTGCAGAAAATGCTGACATCGCATACTGAAGGTCACTGCTCCACATTACCTGTCCTTCGAAATCTGCCGAGATCCGGGAAGTGGCTTTTAACTGTTTGTGTCCCGTCTTTATCCGTGTGGGGAGACTGTGGCAGGTCCAGCGCTGACAAGTGCCAGGACGTCCTGTGTCACACAGGCGTCAGTGTGACCCATGTCCTCACAGCACAGGACTGAGCTCCCAGCTTGGCGCATCCTCCTGCCCCCGCATTCTGATTTTTGCCTATTTTTTTTAAACTGTGTATAAACTTTTAGAGTAAACACTGAAAAGGATCACAGGACTGCCTAACCACAACATCAGCAAGCTTTAGGGAGCTGGGGGGAATATAAGGTCATGGTACTGTCCAGCTTTGAGATGTTTCCTGTCTCCAGGAGGGCTGGGAAGCCGTCACAAAGAAATTCCTCCAGCGCATCATTCCCAGCAGCAGCCAGGGCAGGGCTGTGGGAAGTAGCTGGAGGGGAAAGAGCATCCTTTCCCTGCTGGACAGCTGGGGTGTGTGTGGCAGGCCAGGTGGTAGAGCTGATACTGTGTTTCACATTGTGCTTTGGCTGCCAATTTTTCTTTCTGAAGTTGGGACACTGCACTGGCAGGTGTGAAGGGAAGCAGTTTGATGAGGGTATAGGATTTTTTTTCTGTCTGTCCTCTCCCGAGGCTTTTACCTCCTTGCCAGTGTTTCCACTGCTGTGATCTTTACCTGCTACCATTACCCTGCTGCTCTCCCACTAAACCTGTGCCCATGGCCAGGTCTCTGCTGGTGCAGCCAGCGGGAGCTGAGGATGCCCTGTTGCCTGGCTGGCAGTGCTCAGGAAGGCTGGGGGAAATGGGTGTCTGATATGGTGGATTAAAAAGCCAAAAATACTCTCTAGCTTCAGGTCCTTCAGTGACATCTGAAAGCCATGTGAGAGAAAAAAATCCTAAAAACATGGGATAAAATGGAGAACGGGAATCAGCAATGTGTATTTTTCCAGTTCTGATTGGTTTTCCCAGATCTAACCTGTTGCTGATTTGTTTCCCCACTCCAACCACCAAATGAAAGGGTTTGGGGTGAGTTCAACAGTCCTGAGCTGTGGATGTCGCTGTTTATGGACTCCATGTGCCTCCCAGATTGTACCTGTCCTTTGCCTCGTGGCTCGTGCAGCAGGGGATAGCAGGAGTCTGCTTGCTCCTCGAGTTAATATTTGCCAATGGGGCTAAAATGTAAAAGTCAAACTTTCTTCTTTCCTGCTGGTTACTCAGCCCATCTCATGCTCACACACCTGGCCCCACCTGGGCAAATATTTGCAATGAGTAGCTCAGGGCATGTCCCACTGGGCTGAGAGCTGGGGCTGGGCGAGCATAAGTGATGCTGTTATTCTTCTCCCGGTGGTCCCTGTGCCGCTTGGCTGAGCCGGGAGGTGTGAAAGGGAAATCCTAAGCCATAAAAATCTGAGGATTTGAATTTTTTTTTCTGCTCTGTTAGAGAAACTACCATTTGGTGGCAGGGAGAAATGGGTTTGAAGAAACCTCTGTGTGTTTTGTGGAGGGAGAAAAAGGCCAGCATTTTAGGAGATGGGTTTGAGCCTGGTGGCCCAGTGGCCCAGGGCAGTGTGGGAGCCCAGTGACTGTAGCCTTTACGAGTGGAAAAAAAGATGAAGCGAGAAAGTTTGTGATAAAGCAGGGAGGCAGTTAAGAGGAGGAAATGAGGGTGCTTGGCATGTAACCTTGGCCAGGCTCTGCTCCCCAGGGACGAGCCAAAAATAGATTTCCTTGGAGGTAGGGCAGCCAGCACCCAGGGTAAAGCTCCTGAGTGATGAGCTAGGGGGATGCAGTCATGGCACAGAGGATCAGGGGGGAGCAGGACAGAGATGTTATGCTCAGCCAAGGGCATCCTGCTGCTTTACTGGGGGCAGCTTTGTTCCCCATTCCCAGGGGTTTTCCCTGGAACCTGGATCCCATACTTTCCCCTTTGCACGTCCTCTGTCAGCTCAGTGGGGCTCCCCCGTGTCTGGTACAGCTGCAGGGGGGGAAGTTATTTGCATTGATCTGAAAACTCAGGACCTCTCTAACACTGTGTGATAGCTCAAAACACAGAAAACCCTTTCCTGTGGGGTAATCGCTGAGAGCTGGCTGGGACAAATATCACAAAAGTTTAGCTATTAATCCCAAATTACGAGTGGCTTTTAGATGAGGGGTCCTTCCCTCAGCCAAGGACAGGTTGCCGTGACTGCCACTTACCACCCAGGATGGGTTTATCCGAGCTTCTCTGGAGGTGTTGTAACCAGGGTTGCTACAGCAGTGATAAACTGCTTTAAATTCCTTGTTTCCTCAATCCATTTATCCACTATCATTTGAAGTGTGGAGTCCTGCTGGCCTTTGGAGCCCAGAAATAACCCCCAAATGGAGCAAAAGGAGTTAAATGGCTTGGCAGGCAGCCAGGATGACTAAGTCATTTTTCCAGCCTTACTGGAGCAGGAGTCAGGCATGGAACCGGACACATTTTCCATAATTGGAAAGCCTTGGTCAGAACTGTGGGATCCGTGGCTGCAGCAAAAGCCGTGGTGGGCTGTGAGCACGGGCAGGGCACTCCAGGAGAGAGATGCGTGGCCATGACCGTGCCTGCTGAGCAAGAGCAGTAACCAAAGGACACAAATAACAAATCATGCATTTGGCCAAAATACTGGAAAACGAGGCTGGAGTTTCCGACACAGACAATGCCAGTCCCTCGTCATTGCCAAGGCCTTCTAAAAGCCTTTTTGGACTCCCACAGGCACATCTCCAGTCTTAACTTTCCTCATGAGACCTTGAAGTGAGAAGCTCTGTGAGAGCAGGAGGAAAAATGTCTGATTTCAGCAAGCTCATCTCCTTTCTTCCTGCCATGAGGGACAGGACTTATCTGTGGCCACTCCAGCAATGTGTGACAGCAGCCGAGCACCCTGTGGGAGCTGTGTGGGTGCTGCAGCACCCACAGCTCATTTAACCACCCATTTAACCACCCTGTCAGCGCCACTTGGCCCACAGCACCACTGAAACCCATCATCTGCTGGGTAATGGGCAATGGGAGAAGAAAACCAGCACCCCCTGGGCTGGTCCCCTGGGTGGAGGTGTCCATGGCACTGGGATTTTTGGCTCTGGCTGGCCTCTGAGCACATTTCTTCACAGGACACCCAGCCCACAGCCTCTCCCATGGCTGATAAGCGCTTGAGCTTTATCTTTGGTGACTCATGGCTGCTCCTGTTTCACTTGCCTGTCAAGGGCCAGTTGCCTCCTCCATGGGAAAACTCTTGGAGTGTTGACCAGGGGCAGGAGAAGCACAACCACACCTGCACCCAGAAATCCCCTTCAGCCACAGCCATTCCACCACTTATGGCCCTTTGGTGCCTCACTCACTGCTTCTGCTGCTCCTCTCATGGTGTGAAGCCAGGCTGTAATGATGGTGGCTGCTCACGGATGAGGATGAGGATGAGGATGAGGATCAGGCTGCCCCAAGGGAAGGGCAGCTGCTCAGCGCTGCTGGCACACAGCACCCTGTTGCCCAGCCTGAACTGCAGGGGGGCAGGTTTATTTTCATTCTCCACAAGCAGTTGCTGCCTGTCATCTTGGATCAAGTGATTTCTCATCCAGCAGTAATGAGGGAAGAAAGGGGGAAAAGGCCTTCATCTCGTGAGAAAGCTGGGTACTGGGATGGAGAAGCAGCTGTCCCTGTGGGAGCAGCCTGCATTTCTCTGGGAGATAACAAGTTGTGGGTCACTGCAAAACAGTCTCCTCCACGAACCAGGCTGTGATAGATGATTGCTGGGCAATGAGCTTTTGTCGAGCATCTGGGACCCCAGGGCAAAGGAAGTGGGAAGGCAGGGAGGAGGTTTGTGCTTGTAGGGGGCTGGCAGGGAGCCTGCGGTGGAATCTCAGCCCTGACCTTCAAAGGGAGGAGGCTGCTGGCTCAGTGCTGACTGTCCCAGCTCCCACCCAGCTGCTTAAAAAGGCAGGTTTCACTTCTCCCTGGGTAAAGGCGACCTTGTTCTCCATCTGGCGCGGGGCTGGCGGGCAGCGGGGGTGACTCAGCCTGCCCACGCAGCAGCCGCCAGCCAGCTCCAGCTCTATCTGCCGAGCAGGTGAGCTGATCGGTGCTCACAAGGCCCTTGGACCTTGCCCTCTCCCTTTTCTTCCCTTTTCTTTTGCCTTTGCCCTCCCTGGAGCCGCGCTCCGCGAAGTGGCACTGGCCATAGGGTAGCCCTGGCCACCTGCCTGCCTGCGGCCGCTGCTCTGTGGGCACCGATGGCCTTGGGCAGCCCGGCCATGCCCGGCCAGCAGCTTGGTGGTCCCGGGGCTACCTGGCCCTGCAAGCCAAGGGCAAGCCCAGCAGCGCCAGCTGGGGTGGAGAGAACGCCGAGGGCGCAGTGCAGCCGCAGCGCCGCCAGCTTTCTGTCTTAATGATTTTTTATCTCTGTCAGGAGGAAGTCATAAAGTGATTACGTTTTATTGAAACACGATGAGGAAGGACATCCCAGCATGGAACTAAGTCAAGGCCAAAGCTCCGGCTCCCTGGCTGCCAGAGAGAGCAATAAAACAGAGAGACTCAGTTGGCAGCTCGGGCCCTGCAATTATCACTGCTTCCCAAGGGAGATTCCTACCACGTGCCTCCATTTTTCCCTCTCCAGTCATGCTTTAGGACAGACAGACAAGGTGGTGTCTACAGGAAAAATGAACACGTGAGCTGGGTGGGTCAGTCCCACCTTGGTGCTCACTGTGTGGGGTCATAGGGAAGGTGCTTCTATCACAGGGCAGCTGCCTCCTGCTTGGCGTAAAATAAAATAAAATAAAATTAAATAAATAAAATAAAATAAAATAAAATAAAATAAAATAAAATAAAATAAAACCAGCTCCCAATTCTGGCTGTGCTTTAGCTTTCAGACACTCATCCCACCCCTGCAGCTCCTCCTGCCAACAAGCACCCAGTATTTTATCCGGGAGGTGTTTCTGGCTGGTGCAGTGTGTGGGGAGGGCTTGGTTTGGCTTCGGAGGGCTTTTTGGGGTTGGGGGGTTTTTTTGGGTTTTNGGGCAGGTTTATTTTCATTCTCCACAAGCAGTTGCTGCCTGTCATCTTGGATCAAGTGATTTCTCATCCAGCAGTAATGAGGGAAGAAAGGGGGAAAAGGCCTTCATCTCGTGAGAAAGCTGGGTACTGGGATGGAGAAGCAGCTGTCCCTGTGGGAGCAGCCTGCATTTCTCTGGGAGATAACAAGTTGTGGGTCACTGCAAAACAGTCTCCTCCACGAACCAGGCTGTGATAGATGATTGCTGGGCAATGAGCTTTTGTCGAGCATCTGGGACCCCAGGGCAAAGGAAGTGGGAAGGCAGGGAGGAGGTTTGTGCTTGTAGGGGGCTGGCAGGGAGCCTGCGGTGGAATCTCAGCCCTGACCTTCAAAGGGAGGAGGCTGCTGGCTCAGTGCTGACTGTCCCAGCTCCCACCCAGCTGCTTAAAAAGGCAGGTTTCACTTCTCCCTGGGTAAAGGCGACCTTGTTCTCCATCTGGCGCGGGGCTGGCGGGCAGCGGGGGTGACTCAGCCTGCCCACGCAGCAGCCGCCAGCCAGCTCCAGCTCTATCTGCCGAGCAGGTGAGCTGATCGGTGCTCACAAGGCCCTTGGACCTTGCCCTCTCCCTTTTCTTCCCTTTTCTTTTGCCTTTGCCCTCCCTGGAGCCGCGCTCCGCGAAGTGGCACTGGCCATAGGGTAGCCCTGGCCACCTGCCTGCCTGCGGCCGCTGCTCTGTGGGCACCGATGGCCTTGGGCAGCCCGGCCATGCCCGGCCAGCAGCTTGGTGGTCCCGGGGCTACCTGGCCCTGCAAGCCAAGGGCAAGCCCAGCAGCGCCAGCTGGGGCGGAGAGAACGCCGAGGGCGCAGTGCAGCCGCAGCGCCGCCAGCTTTCTGTCTTAATGATTTTTTATCTCTGTCAGGAGGAAGTCATAAAGTGATTACGTTTTATTGAAACACGATGAGGAAGGACATCCCAGCATGGAACTAAGTCAAGGCCAAAGCTCCGGCTCCCTGGCTGCCAGAGAGAGCAATAAAACAGAGAGACTCAGTTGGCAGCTCGGGCCCTGCAATTATCACTGCTTCCCAAGGGAGATTCCTACCACGTGCCTCCATTTTTCCCTCTCCAGTCATGCTTTAGGACAGACAGACAAGGTGGTGTCTACAGGAAAAATGAACACGTGAGCTGGGTGGGTCAGTCCCACCTTGGTGCTCACTGTGTGGGGTCATAGGGAAGGTGCTTCTATCACAGGGCAGCTGCCTCCTGCTTGGCGTAAAATAAAATAAAATAAAATAAAATAAAATAAAATAAAATAAAATAAAATAAAATAAAAT
>VWZW01007437.1:103683-132818 GCA_013397115.1 Edolisoma coerulescens
AAAAAAAAAAGAGAGAGAAAGAAAAGCTGATTGCATCTTGCCTGGGGGTGTCGGGGCAAGATCTACAACTGCCAGCAGCATGGCTGGGAGGCATCTGGCTCCCATCTGCTCTTGCCAGTCAGCCCAGAGCCCCCATGAAACCCTCCCAGCCCAGGGGGATGAGGGAGGAGCTCCCCGAAAACCCTACTGCACCCCATACCCCGAGATCTCCCTTTGTGCCACTGACAAGATCGAAGGGGGTCGGTCCCCCCTCCCCTGCACCAACACCCCCTTTAATTAAAAATTGAAATCATGTAATTGCCTCTTCATTAAAGCCAATTAAAGCCCGGCTGACAGGGGAGGAGGCGGCACATTTTGCAACTTGCTGCGGAGATGAGAAAGCGCGCACCGCAATTACGGTGTCTGTTTGCTCTGCCTTCCCCCAGCGTCCTCATCAGGGCCGGCTTTGAAATCGGACCCGCAGTGGGATGGTGCTGGCGGGTGCCTCGCACCCAGCAAACCCCGCGTTCTGGTCGGGCTGGGTGCGGGGAGAGGCTGCCGCACATCGCGGTGGGAAAGGGAAGCCGGGCTGCCTCCTCTCCTTCCTCTGCCTCCTCCTGCCCGGCACCCGCAGAGGCCGCCAGGTGTGGAGGAAGGATGCTCAGGGGGATGAGGGGTGGAGAACAAGACTGGGGGGCAGCATTCCTTGTGCCAGGCTGTGCCAGGGGCTTGCTGGAGCTGGATGACTACTGCAGCTCTGCATTTTGGTCTCCGTCTCCCAGGGACGCTTCAAAGTCATGGCCGGCTCTTTGCCGGGGCCAGGAGCACCCACACAGGTGATCCTGATCCCTGCTTGGTTTTGGGAACGGTGCTGACCTCACGCTGCGAGGTGGGGTGGACGTTCAGAGTGATGCTTGTTTGCTGTCCCCAGCCATAACAGCAAGCAGTTCCGAAGGGTTCGGTGCCAGGGTATTTATTTGCAGCCTCTTGGGCCTCACTAGGGGAAAGGGACCGAAACACCTGTAGCCCAGAAGGCACAAGATGAAGCTGGGGGTGGAGGGAACGAGGGCTCCATCCCCTCTTCTCCTTGGCCGGGAGATCCCAACAACAGCCAAGCCATGTCTGTGACCGCAGGAGTTTCCAGCCCAAGCAGCCCCACCAAGTCTCGGAGCGCAGAGCGGCACGCACGTGGAATGCTGCGGTGCTGCTGCTCCAGAGGCCAGCTCCATGATTTACCCTCGTGCTGCCCAGCTGTGAAACGCCTGAGCAAGCAGCCCTTGCAAACACTTTATTGCACACACGCACTTGCCTACGTTTTGACCTGAACTGTGCTTATTAACCTCTGTCTTCTTTTTTTTTTTTTTTTTTTTGGTGTAATAACAGTCCGGTGTTCTTTGTAGGCAATCTGTCTTCAAAGATCTCCTTTTTGATCTTTTCATAGGCTAAGCAACAATTCATCCTATATAAATCTCAGATTGAAAGTACATAATTTGTTTTTCCCTGCTTTTTTGAAGCGGTAAGAGATGAAACGGTTCAGGGGAATGTCAGCAGCAGTTATATCTTAATTGTTTTTTCTCTGCATCAAAACGCCTTGAACTATTCACTCGTGTGCAGGAGCTCTGCATGACCTCTACAGCAAGTGCTGTAACTCCCCTAACAAGTTATATCCCATCGCCGACTTCAGCAGCTGGCTTTGGTAGGAACTCCAATACTCACTTTTCACCNCTTTTCACCCAACCTTCCTTCTCTCACGCTCTTTCTGTTCAGGCAAATCGAAGAGTTTGGAATGTGCCTCAAGTCAGGAGCATGAAAAGGAAAAAGGAAGACCAGATAATTGGGTTAAGTAAAAAAATATAAAAATTACAAAAAATATAATTTATTTTATTGTATTATATTTTATATTTTATTATAAAAACATAAAAAATATTTCTAAAAGTAAAAAAAAATCCCAACCTCTTCCTAAGTGTGACCTTAACAGAGTTGATCAAATAGACATTAATGCTATAAACACCTAAGCAAGTTCTCCTTTACCCCTAAAAGGTGGATTAAAAAACCAGAGTGAATTTAATTTGCAGAAAGGTCATTTTAACAGCTCACAAGGAATATTTGCATCAGTGATAGACCAGACCATCCTATGCTGTTTGGTTTCTGCCCCAAACAGGGGAAAATTTTTTTTTTTTGTTCCACCCTTTGGTTCGTGATAAATAAGGAGTGAATTCCTTTCCCTACTGTTTCCCTTCTCTTCAGCCCTTTTTCTCAAGCTGGGATGGGTCTAGTATGCGTTATGTCCACCTCGCAGATGCTGGGGGCAAGCAGGGACGCGGGGGCGAGGGAAACTTTGCTGGGAGGGATCCTTTTTGCAGCGGGGCACTGTTAGCAGGGAGGCTCATAGAAGCCAGGAGGCTGTGAGGAGCAGAGCTGGCAGCTGCAGCACAGGCTCACTGGGGTGAATTAACCTGGTTTGGCATCCCCACACGGTGTCCAAATTCCCACGGTAAAATCCGGAGGGTAAGGCAGCTTGCGCAAGAGGCGAGCGCTGCTGGGTGGAGCGAGCGTTTTCGCTTGTGTAATGGCGAGGTGAACAAGCAGAGAGGAAAGCCAGTCTGGAAACAAAAGCTGGCACTTGACAAACTGCTCAGTCTTCATTCACATGATGCCTCATTAACAAGCGCACAGGCTTGGATTTTTGTAGGTTTTTTTCCCTTTTCTTTTTCTTGGATGCTTGTCAAACCAGAGTGACTTAGGGCATCTATTGTTTAGGATTCACGGCTCTGGCCTGTGAGAGGCTGGTGGTATTTAGGACAGCAATATGAGCAAATGGAAAAAAAAAATTCTTCCTGCTATTAGTGTGATGACTGTAAACCATTTGGGACAGGGAGGATGAAGGTTCTTCCATGCACAGGTCACAGATGCTGCAACAGAGCTGTTTGCACACCGATTTGTAGTGAAAAACATGGACAACAAAGGTAAAAACTGTGAGGACTTCAGCTTCAGGGGAGGAGTCCTGAATAGATATATTGACACAAAATCAGTTCCCTGTAGACTATGACTGGGGAATAATACAGGTATTTATCCTTGGGGAGAGGCAGAGGATGAAGAAGCATGAATGCAGCACTCTATTTTTTTTTTATACATTGCCATTTGTCATAGACTCAGAATGGTCATCTCGTTCCAACCCCCTGCCATGAGCAGGGACTAGACTGGGTTACTCAGAGCCCCATCCAACCTGGCCTTGAACACTGCCAGGGATGGGACATCCACAGTTTCTCTGTTTCAGTGCCTCACCACCCTCACAGTAAAGAATTTCTTCCCAATATTTAATCTAAACCTGCTCTTTCAGTTTGAAGCCACTGTCCCTTGTCCTGTGAGTGCATGTCCTTCCTTGTAAATAGTCCCTCTGCATCTGTCCTGTGGGCTCAACTGGAAAGGCTGTTTCCTGAGCTAGAATTGTTTCCAACAGGGCTGGAGCAAAGATGCTTCAGAAGAAGGTGCACATTTCAAGCACGAGTTCATAAGGTGGTGCTACCTCAATGCAACGTCAGGCAGCCGGGCCGTGTCTCACATCTTGAACTCACCTCTGCCCTGCCGAGCTTGCAGGGAGCGAGCGATTTCCTCGTGCTGAACTAGTCTGACCTCTTCTTACGTGTCCCTCTGCAGCGCGGGGCTGCTCCGGACTGCGCTGTGCTGAGCTGGCTTCCCAGCGAGACCTCATTTGCTTGAGGAACTGCCGGCAAGGCAGCATTTAACTGAGCGTGAATCTATTACAAGTCTCCTTTCTTTTAAAACAGGAAAAGCTTGTTTAATGAGGAGAGTGGAAACACACAGAGACCGTCTTAATTTTTCCACTTACCACAAATCCTAACCAAATAGCAAACCCCAAATAAATGAACATACTGAAATTGAGCCGAAAGCTCTGTTATCCCAAATACCGAGCTCCCAGGAAGGTACCCTGATGCTGTGCTGAAGACTCCTGAGAAACCACAGGCTGTCCCTGAGTTTCAGCTGGGAGCAGAGTATTTGCCATTTGTTCCTGTATCAGATAGGGCAGCAGGGCAGTACCTCCAAGGCTCTCTTCCTAGACAACCCAGGCGCTGAGAGGCTGTTAATCACGCTGCAGCCCGAGCAGGCGACATGCCAGATGAATTTCTCTTGGAGTGCTTCCAGCTGCTTCAAGCCTAGAACTGGCATTTTTTCCTCCCTCAAATGAGAAGCCACCAACATGAAGGCTGCAGCACCAAAACGTGTTCCCACAGACTAAACTTCAGGGTTTTTATCAGGGTGCTGTGATGGCAATCAGGCATGGATGCACACAGAATTTTTGCTATCACCTCACCATTTTAAAAAATTCCCACTAGCTCTGCATGGGGAATTCATTTACTTGTCTCAAGGCCTGGTCTTCAAAACACACTAATATTGAAAAAAAAAAAAAATTCCATTCAAACAGTCACTTGTGTTTTTATGCACACCCACACTCCCTGTTATTTACCATCCAGCCTGGATTTATCTGGCCATGACATTCTGCCTACCACCTCATCAGTTCTTCATACTCTGTTCTGTTAGAGGAATGAGCTGTACAGGTACCAGTTCGTTTCCTGTAGACAAAGTCTGTAAGTGAAAACAGAGAAGTCTAAGAATTGCTCATCTCTGCCCTTATCAGCGAGATCTGCAAGGGGAAGAGCACGGCTGGGTTTTGACAAGATCTGTTTTCTATTAGGCTGTGTCAACCAGCATTAACTCTGCTTGAACGAATCCCAGCTCAGCTTTCCCATCGCTTTCCCTAGGATGAACATCTTGCTAGGCAGCTTCATTACCCACCTATCTCATTTGACTCCCTCAGTGCTGGCACATTTGCTCCACATGTTCTGGAATTTCCCGTTTTCTCAAAATTAAAGTCAGCCTTTCAGGATTCATGCACATAAATTACTTTGGTGTGCTAATTTGCAGATGTTTATCTCCAGGTAGCAGAACTCCCATTTAACCATGTAGTGGAAAGTACTGCTTGAGGATGGGGAACTATTATTCAGTTTCTTCCAATACTGAGAGAAACAAACCAGGTCAAATCTCTCTATCTCAAGTCCCTGGCACTGTACTGAGCCAATCTGCAAATGGGCAAGCTCCATTCATTATTCCTGCCCTTGTCAGACATGCCTGCACACTGCTCTCCCTCCCTGCCGTAGTGCACTGCAGGCAGAGTAGTAGGTTACAAAATCTAATTTTTAAAATAAAGCCCAGAACCTAGCCCTGCCTTCTTTCCTCATTCCTGCCTTAACAGTATGGCACCTGAGCAGTAGTGTTACATTTTCTGACTGCGAGGTCAGATGTGGGAGTACCTTAATGTTCATAAACCTGTTTGGCCCCTAGCACCTCTTTCAGTCCCTAACCAAAGTGCACGGATCATGTGGAATCTTCTAATGACGCTGCCTCCCTAAAAACCCCAACTCCTACAAAAGATCCCAGACTGTTTGCTTGCAAATTGAGCAAGTTGTTCTGATTTACATCAAAGAACTGTGCACTGCAATATTTACAAGGGCTCCTGTTTAGGCTTTTGGCAAAGGCAGATGTTGAGCCAGGAGCTGTATGGCCAAACAGCTGGAAATGTGCTGTGTTAAACACTCCACACCATTCACAACGGGAGGCTCGTTTCTCCTGGTAAGCATTAGGGACCAGACAGGCACCACCAATCATGTTTCACAACTTTAATAGAATATTCTATCTATTCTGTACAAATTGAAAACACCGTATTAAGTTACAAATGTGTAAGGTAAGGCTGGAGCACTCTACATGCCTGGTCACAGTGTTGATACAGCTGCTATTCAACTGCTGCCAGAGGTTGGCAATGGATGCTGAAACTAGAAACGTGTACCTTAAGTGCCACACAACAACAAAAGGTAGTTTTGAAGACTTCAGAACTTTAAATAAAACAAATTGTGGAATGGAATAATTTCAGTGTTGCAAGTAAGACACCCAAACTTCAGATTTATTGAACTGATTCACTTTGATAAATTTCTGTGTTCATAGTGAAAGGTCCTTTCATGCTGGACACTAAGCAAGAAGACTACTGGAAATTGTCTGGTTCTTTGGCTGCAACCCACTTCCACCAACAGCAACAGTTTGGCCTTTGCATTTTGATTTTCATCCAGAAGAGTTGTCATTTTGATGCGAGTTTGTTTCTTCTGTCTAGACTACTACATTGAGACCACTTTGAATTACCTGTTTTACAAGTACCCATATTGTATGCAAAAGAGGAAGAAGATTTTTCAAGTATATTAAAAACTATTAAAAAGCACTAATTCTGTCAAAGTACTTACAAACATGAATAAATAAATAGAAAGATGAACAACTAAGTCTCAAATATGACACCCTCTTCAATGAAGTAAAATTACTTCAACTCAACTGGTTGTACTGAGATAATAATAAATATGACATTTAAAGCTGCTCAAGCACTAGTTCAATTTGTAGGTTGCGAAAACATTAAAAAAGGGGGGAGGGAACTAGCAAAAAAGTCATATTGCTCTATCTGTTTCAGCTACCATACATGTAATCCATTTACTTTAGCTTCTCAGCACATTGCTATTCCATGATTTTCAATGTTTAACAAGAAAATGGATAATCCTCACATGGTAGTCTGGACTATTCCCATATGCATAGGGCAAAAGGCTCTAAAGGCCTATTGACATACTGAGCTACAGTGTACCAACGGCTGTAGAGTGTGCTTTATTTAAACCTCATATTTCCCAAATGCATTGAAGTTGCCACTGTACATGTTAAGCAATAAAGTTAGTGAAAATCATGCATTTTAAAACAAATTAATTTTAAGCATTGTTAATAAGATTGTGCTGCAGCGATAAAATATCCTGAACTGCAGGCCAGGTATCCAACTATTTGTTACAAGTTGTTCAAATATCACTTCCAAGTGGTATTTCCTTATTACTGTTGTTTGCATTCAGCAGGTTGGCTGGACTCTTTCTGTATGAAAGGAAAAAGAGAACATAACCAGTTAAAAATCAAATTGGCATAAAAGAAAGCACTTCAACAAATAAACAGAAACTGGCTATGCAGTTCTGAATTAACTAGGTATCACTAGCATGTACAAAAATGTTACATGCACACTCAAGCTACATCATAAAGGTCCAACAGAGTCACCACATTTATTGGCTTTCCCCTTGCCCCCAGCTGCTTGGTACCCCATAATTTTTAAGCTACTTTTGTGCTGTTAACACTGCATCCTGTAGGCCAAGGTTCACACAAACAAGAAAGCAAACTACCACCTACTCCCCCAACCAGAGTCTATTTGACTTCCAGCCCTATGAAACAATTTTAACAACCAACCGCCACCTCCTCCAGCTCTGAGGAGAGAGGAGGGCAGGCTGCTTATTCTGCAGCACGTCTGAGTTTTTCCTCAGGAGCCTTGCCCTTTTTGCTAAGGTGATAAAAATTTAATTAATGTGTTGATTTCTTCTAGGTTCTGCATCACCAGCAGGTAACTATTCAACAATTTAACACTGGGCAAGAAGTCCATATGTTAATCTGAATATGTAAAAGTAGAAACACCTTCATTAGGTAGTAAAACAACTTCCCCTTTGGCAAAAGGAAGTGTATTTGGGAATGAGAACAAGTACTCAAACAGCTAAGAACTTCACGTTTACACTGCACTTCTTGCTTTTTTTCCATTGTAAAACAGCATTCTTAGAAAGCAGAGGAATTTATTCAGTGAATTTCCACTGTGCTTCTCCCCTTACCATTCTTAATATAGTTTATTATACATGAACAGCAGTCAGGGAAACCTGCTGAAGTCTAGTAAAGAAAAATACAGGTATAAAAAACAACAGCCTGAACGTCACTGATGCAAAGTAAAATGTTTCTTACTTACTACCTAAAGAGGAGGTTTATGTGTTATAAAAGACGTACTCATGCCAAAGTTCAGTATACATCGAGTAACCAAGAGCTAAGACAACCGAAGCATTTTGCCTCTAGTGAGGAAGAACGGATGCAACTAATTTAAACTTCCTTATCATGAAGTTTGCCCTTGATAATCTGCACTAAATCCAGGCTATTTTTCTGTTCCTCACCTAAACTGCTTTAGGGTCAGAGTGGTCACTCATTCCCACTGCAAGTCAGGATTAGAGCCAAACGCACAGATGTGTCTGAGACCTTTCAGACTTCTTCCTGGTATTCCTCACCCAGCACACCTGGCTAACCTTAACTTTGCTCTCTCTCATCTGCCTGAAATTCCAAGAAACACTGATGTGAATTAAATTGCACTGATCAGGAACTAAATACAGGAAAAGGGACATGTTTACACAGAACACAAAATTAGCATTCTTGCTCTCAAAATTTAACCGCTGCTCGTAGTACATTGCATGCTATTCCTTTTTATTCAGGGGCAGGCAAAAACCAGCAGCGTTTTTATCAAAAGTTTTCTAAAGATTTGTGTTTTTCTTTTAACTGCTTGGTTTTTAAACATGGCCAGAGCAGTGTGCTGGCAGCATCACTTCCTCTCCTCCTTGCATTCTGGATAAGAGCCATGATAAAACAAGAAACCTGCTATTTAAAATGTACTTTAAAAATTTTTCCATCTCCCTCCTTCCTTCCTTCCTCGTCACCTGTTATATTTAGATCAAGGCACACTTAGGTTGACCACAACCATTTCCGCCAAATTTTAATGATCAACCAAAACACTTGTTATATTTTCTAATAAACTTCATTATCTTTTCTTTATGCTTTATTTCTGTAAACACTTAAATCATATTTATTGCATATAATTGTTTATCCTGTAAAAACTGAGTCACAGAGATCACAAAGTTCCTTTTTAAGGATCTTTCAGCATTCATTACTGCTCTCAGATAAAAAAAAAATAAATACAGTTTGAGGGGTTCCCAGATCTGAGTCAGTTGTTGGAGGATTTTGAGACAAATACTGCTATTTTATGCTATTTTTAGCTTACACTTGAGGGTGTATCTGTGTTGGCCATATTTACAAAATGTTTAAGCAGGCCCTAAGTATCAAGGCAGTATTTCAGATCCAGACTCAAACATAATCCATGTTCTCCCACCATTTTAACACACAGCACTGCCCTTGCTGAGGAAGCCAGCACATGAGCTCCACGCTGCCTTCAGCTACCCTCAGCCTCATGCAAAGCATCTCACAGTCTAATCCCAGAGGACACCAGCACAAAGAGACCAGAATTCCCTTCCAGTTACAGCTGCTCCAGCAGGCATACACACACTGAAACTCATCTCTGGCCTCTGCTAGCTCAGGGTAAGATCAGGGGCCAGACCCCAAGGCGTGAGTGTGATGGAGATCCGACATCCACACTCCCTCAGGCTGGGCTTTAAAGCCTGAGCCTGCTCTTCCTGCAGAGCCCAGACCTGGTGACAGTGGGTCAGCCAACCACTACCACTGATCTGCCTTAGCCCCTGTGCCATTTATCACCCCATCCCAGCAAGATTTCCATTCACGCTCTATTTCCCTAAATCAATTCCCCATGGTATCTTAGAAAAGTAGTGAAGTGCACTGGCTAGGCAATAAAGACCAGAGAGACTTCAACTGGCAAAGATAAGGAGGAATTGCATCTTATTTTAAAATAAATTTAGCAGTAAACACATGTATTGAAGATCACTACCAGGGCTACAAAGACAAGAATTCTTCTTGTTGTAAACAGATTCTCTACAGTAACCATAAGCAGACTTAAGTTCATCTTAAAATTGGTAGAATTGTAAAATTTTTATATCTTTGAAGTATTTCACATTTACTTATGCTGTGCAAGGATTTTAAACTACTCTGGGCCTTTAATTTTAGTTTGAGATGCCATTCCAATGGATATGAACAAGCTGAGTGAGACTCCCACCTATTTTTTTTCTTTTGCTAACAAAGATCAATATAAAGCTTTTTGTTACTGCTGCTCATTTATTGCATCATTTCCTCAGAATTAAAAATTTCACCTAAAATTTGCAAGAACATAGGGCTAAAGCAAAGAAAACCAGGTCTGAGATAATACTGCTTTCATGACTTTCCTAAACAAACCCCACTGTGTCTACCCATCCAGTTACACTGGTGTCCTAGAGGATGGGGACATAAGTCCAAAGTATCAATACCACTTATTTTAGCAATTTTGTTTTTTCCAAACAGATCCTGCTGAAGAAAACACTGAATTTCTATTAGTCTTCAGTGTTTAAACACACTAGGCAAGATACATTCCTAGGTGATTCAAAGAGCTATCAAGACTTCATCTCCTTAATTTTCCAATTCAGTTTTTGGGAAGCTTCTCATCTGCTGAAGCAGCCATGAAGGAACAGGCAGATCATCAAGATCTCATGTGACTCTCCAAGAACTCTGCTGCCAACAGTGGGAACAAAGCAGGCAGCAGGCACTAAATCTGATGTCCTTTCCAGTGGAGAAGGTAGAAAGCCTTTCTGAAACCTCTTTAATGAAATAGTCCAATTACGGGACCTAAAGCTGAACCTTATCTTTATTTCCTATTCTATGTTACTGAATGAGAAAAAGCAAGGATATCAAATACATACACAGAATGTAAACCCAGAGCTAACTGGAGTAAAGTAAGCAACCCTAACCCTAACCCAAACTGCCTCCTTCCACAAGTGGTTCTGGAAATGAATTTGCTGCTGACAGGTCCTGCCACAGTAACTCAGAAGACAAAGCACGTTGAGGGCCCACGCAGTCTCACACACACGCAGCAGCTCTTTTGCTCATGATTCAAACCAGCACTCTGCATGACCCTGTCACAGCTACTTCTCAATTCAAGCACAGCCTCAGTAAGGTGAAATAAAAGCAGCTAAGGGAATGGGACACACAAGCACACAGAAAAATACACTAGACAAAACAAGCTACATTATCCAGTTTTGTAGCATCTTCTGAAGCTACTTCCAACCATCTGACTGCTCAGTCTTCCAAAGCCACAACTTATATATGGCACAAGTGCTTTGTGTAAGAGATGATAATGATCTGGTTGTATCTGAACAACTCAAATGTACTTAAAACTCACAGGAAGGAAGGAGGAAAAGTTAAAGCAGGAAGTGTTGACATGCAGCAAATGTACTACAACAATAAAGGAGGAGGTAATATGGAAATGACTGAAAAGGAGAAACTGGATTTGAAAGGAAAACAGACCAATTCTTTTTGTGTACGTGAAAAAGAAAACTATTCTAGATAAGAAAAGCAGGGGGTGGGAACTAAAAGGCAAAGAAAGGCAAGGAACAAGGAGAAACAGGACCAGAAAATGGCATGAGCAAGAGAAAGAATGGCAAACAGGACTGGGGTATGAGTGTCAAAGGACAAAATAAAAGAATTCCAAGTGGACTTGAAAAACTGGAGCCAGTGGCTGACAATTTTTAACTATAGGGAGGGAACACAGCCGTGTAACAGACTGCAGCAGGACAACAGACAAGCCACTGTGACAAATGGATGTTCTACTACTGCAGGTGAACTACCAGTGCACGTATGCTGAGGCACCAAAAACCAACACAGAAGCACAGCTCCATTTTGAGTTTAACAAAGGCAAAGAAGGGCATTATCTATGCAGAGGGAATGAGCTGGAAAGATTATAGCTTCTTCTAAATAATTAAAATAAAAAGACACAAGCCTAAAATACAGGCAGGGGGGGAAAGGGGGGAGGAGGAAGAAGTATGGAGGCTGTTGCAGGCATTGTTCTCTGTGAGGAATGGGATGAAAGGTGAAAGATGACAGTATCCAACAGAAGGAACTTTTTCTTTCTTCTTTTAAATAGAGACAGATGAGCAGAAGAACAATACCTGTGCAGAATCATGAGAGATCAAGAAAAGGCTTCTAAGAGTGACTGCCTGCCTTTGTCAGGCAGCATAAATAAGATGCTGGAAAAGGCATACTAAGTAAGCTGATGTTACAAGATTTTAAGAAGAGCAGAGAAGATATTTAAGAAATAATTTGCAAGTGCATTAGAAACAGTAAAGAGATGCAACATCAAACCAGAAAGAAGGAAAAATAAAGTCTGACAAGTCTCAGTATCTTTTATCATGTGTATATGAAATACAGTTTGATTGCTACAAAGGCAAAGCAGAGAGTGTGCCAGAAGGCAGAGTATCATTCTGAAAAATCTACTTTAATTATATGATTTAAAGGCACTCATCTCTACACCCATTTTTTTCTATTTTTTACTAATAAAACCTAAACTCTAAAGTCACTATTCCCCCATTTCTTTTCCCCATACAAGGAAAAAAATCCAAAACAAAACAGAAAACAAATCACATTGCATGACTACAAATGGGACTCTTGGAAGTTAGGTATGAATGGAATTCCACCTTACCTAGAAATGTATGAATGATAAACAGACTTATATTACACCTAAATGGGAAAAAATTGAAAGGAACTGTCAGCATGGATGAAAAGTGAAATGTACAAAATAATACAGGAGGTAACAACCATAACCTTCCAAGATAATTTAAGCTATTTTTTCCCTACAGAATACCAAATCCTCTAGAAGCATATGTGATACTTCACACAAACACATGTTGATGTAGAACTAACATTGTTTCTCAGCTGTCCAACTTTTTCCCATTACAGGTACACCACTGCACCTTGATCCTACAGAGCAGTCAGAATACTGATTTCTGCCCATCTAACCCTGTTTGATTGATCTTTGTACAAGACAGACTTTCTTTGGTATACAGAATTTCTCATTAAAGAAAAACAAACTTGATGCTGGATAGTGACAAAAAGCATTTACTAATGATACGATGATGTGTATAAAACTACACCAGAAGAGTGACATGTCAAGCTGCTGTTAAGACTTTCATCCAAAGATCAAGCAGTTTTGCATGCCTTTCACTTTTTCATCTATCTTTATAAAAAATTGAAAGCTGATGTTTTAAGAACTAAATGAACACAAGTCTGTCATCACTGTCCCAGCTTCACTAAATATAGGCATTTACCATAACTGAAGAACTCAAAAATACTTATCAGAACGAACACTAACCCTCAAGGCTGAATTTTAAGCCAGGTATCATAAAGTTTAAAATTCAAAGTTGAGGACTGACTTTTTTTTTTTGATTTCTAACCAAGTACAAACATGTGGAGTCTAACCTGCAGCCATCAGGACAACGATAAAGAACAATTCTAAGGAAAAGAAAATAAACAAACAAGCTAGTTGAGATTTGTCAGACTAATTCTAACTTGAAGCCCAGCCAAAGAACATCTGAATATGACCTTTCTAAAGGAAAACTATATATCAGCATTATACAGAGATGCCATTAAGAAGCAAAGGCACACAGTTTGGCAATTATCTTAGTGCAGGATGGAAGTCAAAACCTACATTTTCTCAACTGATGGAAACACTAACTTCTTTTTCAAGAGCAATTTGAGTGCTGAAGATAGTGAAAACATTGCAGTCAGAAGTTAGGGTGTTTCTGGGATTTTAAAAATAATTTATTCATCTCTTCACAAATTATTATACCCTTAGCTACACGGCTCATGATTATAATCTGTGTTATGACTAAGCACACAAAGTCCTTACCTTAGGATCACTCTCTGCATCTTCCTCCTCTTCTCCCTCCTCTTCCCCCTCCAACTCCTATGACAAAATAGAGATAAACTAACAGAAATTAAAACAGGTTAAAAGTGCAACTTTTTGTAATGGACAAAAAGCAAAGTAGCAAATTAAGTTATCACTGTATTCCAGAGTGTTTCAGATGTCAACATCGGGCTGATTTAAAAGAATTCAGCATCTTCCAAGTTTTAAATGCAAAATCTATGAAAGATGATATAAAGGTTTCAGTATGGCCTATGTAAGCTGCTGCTGCAGTCTCACAGCAATTTTTAAACTTCTACCAAACAAATTATTTGGAATTTTAGTTCTGGTAATAGGTATATATGTCTGATGTTGTTCTTTGTTTCAGTCTCCCTCCAAAGAGTCTGTTTATTTAGATTACCGTGGACAGGCTATGCATTCCTGTGCAGGATTCTGCAGGATTTTTACACTCAGTTTTATACACAACTACATCCAAGTGATAACATCTGGCACCGGAAACCGATTAAAAATACACATACACACTTCTATCCATACCCAGCTTAAAAAATAAAAATATGAAAATGTTTAGTCACTCAACAGCCTAAGCACAGAGAAAAAAGAGACTGCATGCTGAAGGCTGCCAGCTCATATCAGATCAGCAGCTTGATACCTTCTGATGTACTCTGCTATGGTGAAGCTGACAACAGTCAGGTATGTATGTACCTTTGACAAATTAGCAAGAACAGCACAGTAAAAGCAGTAAAGCAAAAAATGTAAAGGATATTAGTTCATTTAAGTGTGGTAATATTTAGTGGTTTTGTGCAAAGTGGTTTTGTACAAACAGTATGTTTGTATTCATACAACAGTACTGCAAACAGACCAGAGCTCTTGGTATACTAGAAATTCCAGCCTAAATTATTCACGCTGAGCAGTTGTACACTTCCCCTTTTTTACTCTACATTTAGTAAGACACAGTCTTCAAGCTTATGACAACTAAAAGCTGACAGCTGAATTCCACTACCACCTAAGGAACAGATATTTATCATGCAGCACTCTAGAAAAAAAAAAGCTTGTCCTTAATTTTTGACTCATGTCAGAAAACAGCTTTCAAAATACAAGAAAAAAATGGATAAATGCTTTTGCAGAAAGTACTTTTATGAAAAAGGTAAAACCAGCCACAGTTTTGCAAGTCACAAATGCTGAACTCTTTTGGAAAGAAGTACCATGCACAAGAGCATTTATGAACAACTGTTTTCTGCTCCATATAGAACTATTCCTGGCACTGGAATGGAATAAGTAATCAGTAATCTACAAAAAAATACAGTGTGCATCTCACCTCCTCTTCACCTTCTTCATCTTCTTCAAACTGAAAAACAAACCCAAGGTTTAATTAGCTCTGCTAGTATTTGCATAAAAACTTCTGCAGTAATAGGTGTAGCAAATTCAAACACTGTAACTGAAACTAAGTCCCTTCCAGAAACAGATTAACAACTTAAAGCAAGTTGAATGACCCTTTCCTATTCCCAAGTAACACGAACCTCTTCAGGGGATTTTTTGTTATTCTCATGTAATTAGTACTTCACACTAGTCTAATCAGAAAAGGAGGAAAATGTTTCTATCTACGTGCTGACTAATAAACAAAATGCTAACTGCATACGTACATTATCATCATCCTCTATAGCTTCCCCAGTGAAATACAGCACAGCACGAGGGACTATCCTTTCACGGAAGAAGTGTCCGATTTCAAAATCTGCTGCTAAAGTGAATTCTGAGTCTTCATCCTGTAAGACAAGTCCATTTGAGCTTTCTACTGCAAATGCAATGTGCTACACAGAAGCAGATGAAAATATTTCAAAGGTTTGGGAAAACATCACACTGTCATCATCAACCCTCAGGTCACAGATACTTTCAGTATACTTAACTTTGTAACAATAAAATCTAAAGTCTAAATCTAGATTTGCAGAACTGAGATTTTCTGTACAAGTTTCCTGTTTTCTACACACACGTTACTGTCCTGCTGAGGCACCTTCTATTAAAAAGCTCGTACAGACTTGGCTGGCTCTGGCACCTGACATTACAGAACTGTTCAGAATGCTCCAGACTGATTTTTAAAGAAGTCAGGTACCAGCCATGCAGGAGTGCTGCGTGGGCAGGGAAAATAATAACCTTCCCAACAGCAACCACTGGAGATGTCTTGGATCAGCAAGCCGTGTAACAGTGAACTGTCAATGGATTACTTGGAGAAGTCAACAGTATCCTTTCACTTTATCAAGGTGAAGCCCAGCTTTGTCAAAAGCAAAATTAACAATAGTAATACAAAGTACTTGATAAAAGAACTCCATAGTCACTATACAGTGACCTGGCAAAAAGGATGTGGCAAAGCGCAATCGTGCCATTTCAAAAACTTACCAGTGACTCTCCATCACCAGATACTGCAAAAAGAAAAGACAACAAATTTAAGAAAAGCTTTTACAGTCTCACCCATCTTAATATTCAAGATGACAAAACACAGTATAAAGACCTTCTCATACCAGAAAACACAGGTTATAAAGGCTTCACAAGGTAACTATTAAAACTATAATGACAATTCAGATTAATATATTAAGTTAAACCTAGAGAAATCACACTTATAGGAATTTCATGTGTTGTAATTAGAGCATCAGACCTGCCATGTGGATGTCAAAGGGTTTTGCGCAGGAAATACTCTTTCTACAAGGATGGGCTCAGAGGGGATGCAGATCAACATATCTGGTTTCTATATCAATGCTGTAATTACAGTAACTTCATTTGGCTAGACTGGCTCCTCTCCCCACAAAACAACTGGTACCAAGTAGATGAACATTTTGACATGAATCTGCAAAGCACTGTTGAGAAGAGGCCCAGTACTGCAACCAGCATGGAACAGGGTGGGTGTTTTGTTTAAAGACAAAACCAACCAACTAACCAACAACAAAAAAAATCAAGTCATTGCAAAAAAACCCAAAGCAAATCAAAATGTATTTCCCTTCTCTATACCACCATGGGATCTACTATGAAAGCAATCATTTGGCTCAGTCTGTTCTCAAGCTGAAAATGCAAGTGTCAACTGCCAGCAGATGTCAGTGTCTTATCTCACACACTTAATTCCAAAGTGTGCCCTTTAACTATTTAAAAGAACAATGTAACACCAACAGGAGACAAATCTCCATCTCCTCCTCAAAGCAGAAACAAAAATTAAAGGACATTCCTGTACCACACCACCCCCAACTTTGAAAATACATATCCCCATGTTTCTTAACTCATATACATGAGGATTTGCAGTAGTAATTAGGAGGGACAGGTAGTTCCTAATAGCCCATGACAGAATCAAGAACCATTTTGTTCAGTACATCTCTGGAATCACAGAAAGGTTGGGGCTGGAAGGGACCTGAAAGATCACTTAGTTTCAACGCCTCTCTCATGGGCAGGGATACCTTCCACAACACCAGGCTGCTGAAAACCCCATCCAGTCTGGCCTTGAACACTTCCAAGAGTGCCCAGAGAAGTTATGGATGCCCCAAACTGTTCCAGTGTCTCACCACCTTCACAGTCAAGAATTTCTTCCTAATATCGAATTTCTTCCTTATATCTAACCTAAACCTGCCCTCTTCTGGCCTAAAGCCATTCCCCTTGTCCTGTCACTACATGCCCTTGCAAAAATCCCTCACCACCCTTCTTGTAAGACCCCTTTAGTCCAAAAAATAAAACTATTTCCTTCATCTATGTTCGCAGAAGAGGACAATGAAAGATGTACTAAGAAAAAAATAATGGTTTTGGAATCCATCTGAATTGTTTAATATGTGAGTACACATCTAACATTAGACTAGGAAAATGGTAACATTATGTATGGAGTATAAGGGATCACTAATTAATCACAGAAGAAACTACAGGAAGTTCTGTCACTTGACACAGAGGTTTCAATGAAACCGTTATGCTGTAACTTGACCAGCAACAGAATACAGTTCTTTTGCATGTCAGAAACATCAAACTGATGCATGGAGCCATCCTGTGGTAAAACGTGTTAACTTCTTTAAGGGAGTCTACATGAGACTCTTTCCATACTATGAATCCTGTTCACACTGCACACCTATTGGCCAAATTCTACAGAATAACATCAGAACAAAACAATCTGTTTGGATGGGCAACAGTTTGCAATCTTCCTCTACTAAACAGACAGTTTACAACGCAGCAGCATAAATACTTTGAATGTTTACACCACATAAATACAAATGCATATAAATAAAACACAACTTATTTTAAGGATCCTAAATTCTTAATTTCCAAGCTTACCCTTTATTGGGCTGAAGAAGTTAAAAAATGAATCGTTAGGTACTTGTTTAGTAATTGTCCGAACTGTGCCTCGGCCCTTGTGTTTCTGTTTCTTCTTGATTGTTTTAACTGTGACATTTTTTCCTTTCTTCCAGTCAATAGTACACCTAGAGACAGCATGTGAGAAACAGCATTTTCACACAAGGCACCACGGAAAAGGAACTGAGCAGCAGAGCAGCAACATCAAGGCCCAGATGGCTTATCACTCTCTAGATAAAGCTACTTGACAAGATATGAAGTGGATCATAGTCCTACAGATGATGCGTGTGTTGGACATATCAAGTATTTCCCTAAATGAAAATGCTTTACAAGTTTGTCTTGGCAGACTGCCCCCACTCCACCCGTAATTCAGTACCTCTTTGGCCCAACAACCGGACTTCTGTAACCAAGGACAAGGTTAAACTATTCCAGGACAAATCTCACCAGTCAGACCATTAGGAAACAATGCATTACATCCTCTCACTACAGGTCAAGGCAGTGTCCAGTTACGCTAAAAACTCACGTCCAAAGAGTGGCCAGGGAGAGCAGTGTCTGAGCTCTGCAAAGAGCAGTCTCAGCCTGACTTGGCAGCCAAGCACATCAAGCTGAAAAGAGCTGAATTCCCAGTTCCATTCTGCTGCTGTACAAACTGACACTCAACAAAAAGTCTCTTTCCATTCAACTGAGTTTTACCCAAAGCTGCACATAGCAAAGAATGAGGAGCAAATACAGCTAATTCTCCTCTGATGGAAAGAACGGTATCACAGTAACCCTTAAGTGCCTCAAAAACATCCTGTCCTATAGACAGATGGCCAAAGTCACCAGTTTTATACTTAACCTGTATAACAAGTCACAGACCTGTTTTCCTGCTCTACTTATACCCAATCTAACACCTTCATCAGGAAACATCAACTGAAATCAAAGTTTTGACAAATCAGCAACCTAAGAAAGCGTTCCTTTGTAATACTTAAACAGAAAATATTTTGCCGTAATGAACTGAAGTTTTCTTCAAAATGGAGTAGTCTGTTACTTAGGCACAACTTTCACTAAACATCCAAGTACACGTTTTGCCTCACTGCAGGTGAATGCTCAGTTCAAAAGCCAACATGCAGCACTAAAAGTTAAGACGTTTTGAGGTGGTCAGCACGACTTCAAAAAACCAAGTATTTGACATTTCTTAAGCATGAGTCAGAAAATCCCAAAAACCAAACCACCAAAACACATCCTTGAAGGAGCAAAAAAACCCTCAAAAACCAAATAATCACCAAAATAGTTAGATGCTAAGAAAAATAGAGTACAAAAGCCATTTTTCATTTGTGTCAGCTCTGCTCTGGTGTGGCACTGAAATTTGGTTATAGAGCAGAGATCACGGATGGGAAGCGAAAGGGTTATGTTAGATGGAATGATTCTTTTACCCCCATAAAACTCTAATGTGGTGTTCAACTCAACAGACTTCCAGAACAGACATGAGAATTTACCATCCACAGCTGTTTTCTGAACATGTTTTGCAGAAACAATAATAAAAAAAAAAAAACTAAAAATTGCTGCATTAGCCACAGCTGTCAGAATCAAACTGCATGGCCTTTATGTTCCAGCCTCAAAACAAGCTGAAAGAGCACATGATACACATGACCTATTCCTGCCTGATAATAATAAACCAATTCCTGCTGGAATAAAAATTGCTGAGGAGATGATAAGAATCCAAGAGAGTCTAAGGCCACTTATCAGACCGGGGGGGGGTACTCTGTGAAAAGTAACGACTAAAAATAATTTACCCAGTTATCTGGAAATAAAAGGTTTGTTACCTCAATTAGAGAACTATTAAACTTGAAAGGTGTCCAATTTAAAATACACTATGTTAAAATACATCTCCATCTATGCATCTTTTACTTCTGCATGCTGAGGCTAACATCATCATCATCCTTACAAACATTCTCAGTTCTGAATCAGTAACCATTTTATCCTCACTAATCATTATCGCGGTAAGCAAAAAAAAATACGCATTTTTACTCCAGAAGCTTTTTTGAATTTGAGTTTTCCTTACCCCTCACAATCAACTATTTCAGGTCCTTCAAATGAAAAGGGATCTGTCTTGTCTGGCTCCGACTTCATCTTGTATGTTTTTGTCAGGACTGAATTAGAAAAGTAGTCATTGGGCCCAAAGTGGAACTCTAATGAGAAAGACTGGAAGAAATTTTATGTTACCACTAACTTTCATCCATGAAATAGTGCATCAGCATAATTATAATTAATCAAACTCTGAAAATATGAAAGAAAAAGATAATTTGATGGCAAACGTATTTCAAACTACAGCAGAAGCAGGAAATTAAGAATGTCAACGAATTTCAAATGTGCAAGAAACTACAACAACCTTGGCTTAGATTCAAATTATAAACAGGTAATTAGTACATTTCATTCACCTTCACATATAGAACTACTGTCTTAAAAGCAATCTTAGAAGTAAGTATTTTGAGAAAAGTCTTGATTTCATTTCCTATGGAAGTCTCTCATTATCCTTGTACTAGGGGTGAAGGAGTTATTATTCTGAAGTCATTTTAACATTAGAACAATACCACGTGGTTCCATTGCTTCCCCAAGTCTGATCAATATCATGATCGTAAGAGAGTGAATCAGATTTTATATCCAATTTAAGCACAGTTTAGATAGCAGGAGTCTGTTTAAATACTACACTCCACCAGGAACCAGAGGGGTTCTTTCCATTTGATAATAGAAAATCCTGCAAAAGAACACTGACTTCATAAACTGAATCCTATAATCAACATGTCTCAACAGGTTACAGCCTGAAGCAGGTGCTTCTGGTTATGTTTGAACCTCCCCTGGCACCCGAAAATTGTCTGCACAGATTCAGTTTCTTACATGGAGAACAAAAGGCTCCAGTTACAGAAAACCACAGCATCCATGATGCATCAATTTTCAGATCTGTAAAGCTTTCTAAACTGCTTGCACAATGCAATATATTGCACTCAGGATCAACTATGAACTTTTTAAAGTAAACCACAACTCAAGCTGTCTTGGAACAGGGGAAACAATAAAGGATAAAGGTTTTTGGCAGCATTGATTTAGCGACTTGAAGGGGGAAAAGCCTGCACGTCAGTTCAGCACAACGGAAGGACTGAAAGCCAAAGCTCCCACCATCACTGCCCAGCCACAGCATGTGTAACAGTTCCCTTAAATATTTTATTTACTCCACCAGTAATATGCCTTAAGAATTAGCCCTAATCTGCATACAAAACAGATTACATAACTGCCAAAAGACTGGCCCTGAATATACTTCCCCAGGCATTCCTCACACTCAGGCCAGAAAACTGTCTGTTATCACCAAGTCTGCCTTGCCATCCTCTTTTTCAAGGCTATTAATGCACGGACAAGATAAATAACTCCGAACAACAGCTTGTTCATCAAAGATATTTATCCCTCATTCATCTCCCAAAGGCCCTGTAATCTTCCTAAGACCCCATGAATCTCCTCACATGACTCAAATCTGCAAAGAGAGTGGTCAAGGAGTGATGGAGAACAATGGCAACAGCAGCCTTCCCAAACCCGTGCTCACTGTTTAATGACAGGAAGCCACTGGCACCCAGCAGTACACTGGAATATCTGTGTTGACTTCATATTGCCTATTTCAGCTTTACTCCCCTTTAAAGCAATTCAAGACAGCTGTATGGTTTGGAGGCTGTCTTCAGCTAAGGCTAATCTCTCTCTGGCAAACATGCTAAGGGGAAGAGTTACAAACTTAGCTTATCCACTACCAGTGACGAACATCATACCCAAATAATCCCATAAACCATCACTGAGGCTATAAATAACCAACCAGTGGCACTACTTAGCATGCAGGATCCCAAGGGCTAGCAAGACAAAAATATCTGCACAGACTGCATTTCAGAATTTCATTGAATACCTGCTAGTTAGGAGACAAGAAGCTTCAAGCTTCACACAGTATTTAAAGTGTTGTAATAACCTTTCCAGTACTCTTTATTTGGACATCTCTCGGGTTTTTTTATCAGCTATGTTCTCATGAAATTCAAAAAAAGAAAACTTCCTTTTTTTAAGCTATTTAAGTTATACCCAGATGCATCATCCAGGTCTGAACGTGCTAGCTAAGGATCCTGATGTCCAAATAAATATATGAATAGAAATTACAATTATAAAATACATGTAAGTTTCTCCATATGATTATAAATAAGTAAAAGCAAATAGTAATGGAATCACTTATGCTTCATACAGATAAAAGTTTCTATGTGAAGCTTTAACAAGCAGGACTTTGAAGCACTTCAACTGCAGTCAGGTAAATCCACTTTTGGAGTGCCATAACTACAGTTAATTGTTTTGGGTCAACAGTACATCAGAAAATTCCTAATTATCATGTATTTCTTTAGCAGCAAAACCCAATCCCCAGCAGAATTAGTGCATCTGTGACACGCTGGTTATGTGAAGTTCTTACAGTACAAAGCTACCACTGCTGCGCCAACTTTCAACAGAGAGAACTGCAAGTAAGACAGTCACACACAACTGGAGAACAGGTTTCACTCAAGCAGTTAGGAATGCATCCTTTGTCTCCAAATACCAAAGGGACATGGAATTTGTCAGCCTTCCATTACTGGATTTAATGTAGCACTGGAATGGAACCTATTTACAGAAAAATGCTGCCAAAAGGTTACGAACAGTGCGAGACCAGACAAATCCCTTGTTTTAAGAGTTCTCCAACTTAGGGTACTGTAAAACAAAGCTAAATGAGAACATAAAAATGATGTAGGCAAAAAAACCTATTCCCATCTCATCCAGACGCTACTGAATAGATATGCTTCAAGATAAAAACAGCCAGCTTCTTAGAATACCCTACTTTGTGCTGAAACAATTCATTTTCTTCATACAACTCATATCCCCTCCTTAAGTCCCAGCAATCTTTAGAAACTTAATTCTCAGTTTTCCTCTGCCATACTACTTTCTTGCCTATTATCAGCTCAAGTGTTTCAGTACTAGTAGAAGAAAAACAATAAGGAGAAAAACAAACCACAAAAAACCCCAAACCAACTTTTTATTAACCTTTAAAAGCTATTCTGAGAAAGTACTTCTGCCTTTCTTATGGGAATCTTCAATGAAGCTTGTCTTGCATTTATTTCAGACATTGTCAGAAGACCATAACTCCATAGGGCAAAAAAAAAAAAAATACCAAATATGAGAAAAAAGCCAGAATGATATAATTTAAAGAAAGTATGTGTAGGCTCCAATTCCATCCTTCTCCCTGCCTCCCCCTCAAAGGGAATTCAAGGAATAAGTATAGTCCGCATAAATTGAATAAGCAGCAGAAAAACTTCTTTTCAACAGAGTCTGTTTCTGTACATCGAATTTAAACAAGAAAACAATTTCCAAAAATAAATAAAGTTGTACTTTAAAAAATACTCACTAGGTACACTTTTAAAATACTATCTAGTATATTTTCTATTCTTTTCAACAGGTAGAGTGTCCATAATCATTGTCTTTGATTAGTATTACCAAGTCACATCTCCTCTTCTGACAAAATATTTGATACCCAGAATTTTCCCCACAATTCATTTTCAAATCAAAAGCAGCCATGTAATTGTATCACTAAGAGCAGCTACACTTGAATTTGAGAGAGAAAAAGAGAGCAAAAACTAGACAGAAATGAGCCAGAATTTTAATCTAGAAACTACAGTAATGTCAGAGCTGTCCAGGCTAAGAATGAAAGAGCAAAGAGTCAGGAAAGCTGAAGATAAATCTTTACTAGGCAGAGCATAAAAATACTAGCTTAGAAAGAAACCTCACACACACATACTACAGCCAAAGAGAGCTGAATGAATATTTTGGAATGCTGTTCACTTCATTACTACAATGTTTGTGAGAAACAAGCAAAGAAAACTCACCATAGGCTGTCCTGGTTCAGAAAACTTAACTTTAATATCCTGCAGATGTTTCAAGATAGGTTCATCATATTCCTAAACAGAAAAAAAGAAAAATCCAATTCAGCAGGCAATATTTAGAAGAACAGCCTCTTCCTAAGCAAAAACCAAACCCTGTAACTAATTCAACAATTTCAGCTAAAGTAGAGATCTGGATCTAAATTTCTTAATCATAGCTGCAAACACCATGTGCCAAACTCTGAATCATTAGACCTTGTCTTCAGTAAACAGAGCTGCCAGGATGTATTACTGAAGATACAGTAACTTCATTCAGGGTATTTATTGCCAGTGAGATTCACAGGAAGACACACTCGAGGGAATTCTTCTTGAACAGCATTAAAAGCAATTAATACATATGCAGGCATAACTACCTAAGGGTATTCCTATAACATCCTTGCAAAAATAATCCTTTATGGACTAAACGAAAAATGCTTGTCCATCATTAGCCTTTCAAGCATCTTCAGGGATTCCAAAGACTCAAAAGATTTGGGGTGTCACACACATTCTGCGAGGATTGACTACTAATGGGAAAAGCAGCAATTCATTTAACACAACAGAAGTTGCTCATTTCAGAGCAGAAACTTACTTGTACTAATTCACTTAGCATATCTACATTCCTAAAGATTGTAAACCAGAAGTCTGGAATTCCTTTGACATTTGTCTCTTCTGCTTTTTCATCTATTACCACTGCATTTTTCAGGTCTCCCTGGGAAAGAAATACAGAAACAGTGAGAAATTAAATTGTGACTTCTTAGTATATTTAATAAACAGAGACAGAAGTACAAAACAATTGCCATCTCTGAAGCTGTATTTAAGGAACTATCAAAACCTACTTTTTTTTCCCTCTGTAAATGCAGTTAAGAGATACAAGGTTTATTTACACAACTAAACATAAACACATTTAATTCAGATTTACTTTCAATTCATTTGAAATTCTTCTATATGAAGACTAAATTTGATTTGACAAACAGAAATAATTAAAACACTATCTTTCTATAAACAGAAAAAATATAAATGCATTTACATTTTTCTATTAATCTCATTTCTGTAGCCCCATAAGCCATCTACAGTGTTCCATCTAAAAATTTAAAATTTAACGTTGCCCTCTGAAATGCTGTTTCAGCTTCCCAATTTTGCAGAATACTTGTAAAGTTGTTTTTCATGGGTATTTTTCATTATGCTGTGTCCAATTATTACCGTTTTGGGAAACAGGATGTCCTCCACGTAACTGATGTCAAATGTTACAAAACAGAAGAATGACTAAGTCATTTCTCAATCCCAAACAACCCTGGAAATTCGGAGTCTCAAATCAGTTGTACCGCACCTTTCCTTTTACACCACTAGATGGCAGCAGATATTTAAGATGGTTTTGGCAGTTACTTGGGTTATGACGAGCCAAGAATACGAAGCTGCAGTTTCAAGAACATGAAGCTGCAGTTTACTTCCCATCCAGACATGTTTCTGATTTTATTGTGCGGAATTTGGCCTGTCAATGCTGTATTTACACAGAGCCTAAGGAACGTTTTTTGCTCATGCACATGGAGTACTGTGTCATGCTAAATTCTCAGGAGATCAGTAAAAACAAAGAACAATTCACTTTGAATACGGAACAGCATCCAAAAAAACCCCAGAAGAAATCAGGCTAAGGAAGAAATGCAAAGAAACCCTGACAGAATGGCAAACAGAATTTTCCAAGTAGGTCACTTTTCTGAGACAAAGCCTGAGCACACATCTCCAGAAGTGATGCTGTGAAAGTAACAAGCAGCCTACAGACTATATTATGCCTCCTAAATCTAGACAGCTCCTACTCCATAGACAAGTAGGAATCCACCAGCCAGCACACTTTTAATTAGCTCAATTCTGTTTCATGACTGTGTAACAAGTGTCTCACCTGTATTTATGAAAATGAAAGCTAATGATGTCCCCCAAAATAACGGGGACGGGCAGAGAACCAACCAGCCTTTGATTATCTTGGGGTTTCAATGTAGCACTGGAATGGAACCCATTAGCAGGAAGATGCTGCTAACAGGTTACGAACAGTGCCAACAAAGGCAACTCCTCGATTCCCTCAAGTCACAAATTTGAAAAAGACTGAACTAGAAGTTTGGAAGCTTTCACTGGACATAACAGTATTCATCACAAGAACACATCACTGACACAAGAGTTGAGTCTTTCAATGGTAAGAACAGGAATTTAACTCTGACAATTCGATATATCCATAGTTTATGACCCAGCTGGTACTCACAGCCAGTTTTTCTTCTTCCTCATTTTCACTGTGCCATTCCGATTCTGCATCTGTGGGTTCAGCTTCCCCATTAATAAACTCTCTTCTCTGTGTTAAAAAAAAAAACGTAATTGAAGATGTAAAACTATACATATGCAACCAGAACTGACAAGAACAAAGAAATAAAAATTATATACATAGTTTTCCCACCTTATCAAAAAGAGGTTGATAGAGTGCTGCATACTTTCTCTCTAAATCATGGACTTCTTCATAGAATTTAGCTTCTATATGGGCACATTTCACCTGGAGCTTTTTCAAGGCATCAATTCTTCTTATCACTGCTTTTGGAAAACTAAAAACCAAAATTATTTAAGGTTAAAAGTTAGTTGCCTCAGCATTATTTCACATATTACTGAGAAACAGGTTGCTTATAACTATGTGCAATTTTTAAATAAAAGGCTTATGTCAAACATACACCTTTCTCCAAAACCTATTTCAAAAAGTTGAAAGAATCCTCTCCTACCCAAGTTGTTCTCAAAGGTGTTATCTTCTGTTCCACTCCCTGGGGCCACTACCCTCCCCGTGTAGTTCAGAGATCTGAAATTAATACCTTTGTTTACACCTAAACTTTGAGACGAGATTTGTGATGATCCATCTATGAAAAATAAGAACTGTGCACTCTACAGGGAAAACTTTGATTCATGGGTCACACTAGGAAAAAGCACACACTGCCCATCTGCACTTGAAATTATTAAGCATATAGATACCGTCATGTAAAAAAACCCTCTTTATAGAACTTACGTTTTTTCTAAAAAGAGGTCTACAGCCAGCTATTCTCAGTCAAGAAATAAAAGCATAAGCATTTACTAAAGGCAGTATTTAAATCTACTTTACAGTCAACATAAAACTAAGCTTCCAACTAGGGATATATAGGTCCTGAACTTTCCATTCCATCCTGGACAGCAATCTCATAGAAAATACCACTCAATGTAGCACATGCCCTGTCAGAAGAAGGGTCACAGAAGGAAACAAAGGAGGGGAGGGGAGTTATTTCTATCCAAAACAATAATGGCCACAGAAAATATTGAACTGGACAAAATTCTGTTTGCAAGTTTGCATAAGCTAAAACTTCACTCTTCCTTACAGAAGTAAGCCACTATGGGTTAAATAAACCACTTTTCTTAAGGAACCATTTATTCTAATTTCCTACCCCACTTACACAGTAATAATATTACTCTATTATGCTTTCGGTCTTGCAAGAATTTTACCATGCTCAGTACTTACGTTTCAATGTAACTTGAAGGAGTAAGCGATGTGTTGTCAAGACGTTCCTGAAGAGCTGCAAGGACCTGTGGATTTTGCATCACTTGGTCTGCCAGCTTTTCTATGAAAAGAGAAAACCACTTTTAAACAAATTTGCATAGATTTATAGTACTTCTGTCATACTGTGTTTTACAGCAGTCACAGTAAAAATACTCATTTTCATACTTCAAATAACACCACTGTAGTTAACTAATAACACAAACAATTACTTCAGGACCAGACTTCAGGAATATAAAGTTGGATAATGATAGAAAAAGCATTTTTCTCTTTGCAAATCCCTCAGTTGCTTTTACAAGCAAGTAGTACATTGCCAACACAAGCAAATTTCCTGTTTTCCCTTTACGTAAGAAAGTGCAAAACAGGAGTTTCTCTAGCCTCCCTCTACCTTAGCTGTACCTTAAAAGCCACATATAAATTTGCAGGAGGAGAACCACTGAGTTACACTTCCAAGACGTGTTTTCCAGTTAGTGTGACTCCTGAAAAAACCCTGCCAACTACTTTGTGTACTGTACAATAAAGCAGCATAACACTGTGACCTTGACAACTACTAATTTTTTACATCAATATGATTTTACAATCTGTAAGACTCCTCAGTCATCACAACACTACACAGAAGACTATTTTTACAAGAGGTCAGATCTAAAATGCTTCTGGTGATGAGTTAAAAACCCTTACTAATAACCACACACAGTATCATGGTGGGAAGACTTTTGCTTTTCACATCTTTCCATTCTCTCTCAGTGCTCTTTTCCCCAGGCATTAAAAACCCCAATAAATTGCATAGAACTAACACTGTGAAGCTTTTATATGCTTGTGTTTGTGTGTTGCTTTGTTTTTCTCATTTATTTGGGGTTTTGTTGTTGCTTTTTATCAATCCAGCTTGACTGTTAGAATGATTCAATGGTGTCTAACAGTTCTCATACGATTTCCAAATGTCAGTCACAAAGCATTTCTTAAAAAAAAAGAAATAGGTAATGAGGGAGACCCAAAGAATATTCATTGACCACATCTATGAAACACATTTCACTATAACTCACAAGTTTGAGTATTTGGAGAAATAATGGAACTGTAGCTTTTCTGCACACAGAAGCATTAATTTGAAAAACACTATTCAACAGTTATCTGTAGATCTTGCTACTGGAGAATAAAAACTTCCAAGAGGACATATTATAAAGATGCATTTTCTGAGAAACAAGACACTAAAGAACCAGCATCCAAAGAAAACTGTTCATTTTGATAATCATGCTGACAAAGAATACATGTTGTTACAAGCCAGTCTTTGCAGGCTTTTTTGCAAGTGTCTAGTGGGTCATTTCATGCAATGGTAAAGCATCACAGTCACAAACACATACAAAATACAAATATAATAAAAATACAAAAATACAGCCTTCACTCTGGTTTTGGCTGCAATAAACTTGGAGAACATCAGAAAGTGAACAGTTAGCCTAAAAACCATTGTTTTGCTTCCAACTGTGAACACATCTTCAGTTTTAACTGTAAAGGCTTATTCCACTTCTGTAACGTTACCTACTATGTATTTCTTACCTTTTTTGTTGCTTGCATTTTTAGCAGCCTCCAGAGATTCTGAAGCAGTATCTTCTGTTTTACTAAAAGAATTCAAAAGGTAATATATTAAAATAGCATCACATTACAAAAACGTTAACATTTAAGAACAAGTTATTCTGAATTTTGAATTTATTACAGACGTGTTACACAGACAAGAATGCCAAAACAAGACATATTTATGTCTTCAAGCTTCTGAAAACTCAAAGGTTTGGATATGAAACTAGACCTCCTAAGATGAATAGGATGCAAAGGTAAGGAAAGGCCAAAAAAAAAAAAAAAA